>VSDK01014080.1:0-20703 GCA_009767595.1 Symbiodinium kawagutii
CCCACCACTCTACACCCCTACTTTCGGTTAGGGACAAATGAACGGAACTGATGGCGTGCAATGCATTGGGCCAAGCGGCCATCTTGATTGCTTTCATCTTCTGTGCTCGTGTGACTGGGGATCTTGCGAAATCTCTCCATCTCACTTTGAACTTGGAAATCTTGGTGGTGACTACCTTATTGGTGGGGACTTGGCTGTACTGAACATGTCCACCCGAGTCTCTAGTCCAGTGGACCACCTGGAACTGGTGGTCACGCAGCTTCTTCCGGTCTGCTGCACTGTTTGCCCATACCTGTGTCTTTGCATCATCTATCAAAAGGTCTAGGCCATTTAGCACTCTACGGAGTTGGGTGTATCTTTGCAAGGTGTCTTCAGCTCGGGCTGCCGTTATCTCAAGGTTATCTACATATGTCCACAGACAGGCTGCTGGGACTTTCACCTGCATCCAAGCGTCTATGAGGACGTTAAGGGATGCCATCCCCAGGACTGATAAGGCACAGCCTTCTGCACATCCCGTGGTTGAAGTTAAGGCTGGGCTTGCCGAACCTCGCACCATGAAGCGGCGAGTCATCAACCGTAACGCACCAAACCATCCTGTCAAGATTTGCTTGTTGATGCCTAGCTGGTGACAAACTTTAAATATGGGGATGCGGGGGAGGTGGTTGTAGCATTTCTGGATGTCCAATACTACCCCTGACATGGTGGCATCGGACCATTTCGCTGATTCAAGTTCTGCTTGAATTCCAAGCCACACCTGCGTGGCTGTCCGCATGGGCAGGTTCCCAAAGCTGCGATTGGGTGCATATTGTTCTATGTGTTTTAAGCATTCCTTCGCTCTCAAGCTGCTCCAGTTACGGTATATGAGAGAGAATATCGTAATGGGGCGATATTGCTGGATGCGAGCTGCATTCTCTACCTTTGCCAAAGAACATATCAGGCCAGTGACCGCTGTCTGCGGCCAGTCCTCCCCTGCTTCAACGCGCTCCAGAAAGGTGATTAAAGATTCAACCAAGTCCCGTGGCATTGCCAACAAATCCTGTCTAGCCCAACCGTCGGGGCCTGTGGCGGCTTTGACTTTCTTTCGCCTCATAGATTCTAGCCATGCTTCTGGGGTTATCTTGGTATATACTAAAGGATCTCCTGGTGGAAAGTGTTGTTTGAAGAAGCGAATCATGGGATCCCATTCGCTGGTGGGAACATGCAAATGGCGGTCCCATCTCTGCTCCCAATCTTTCCGCAAAAGTGCAAATAGGCTAAGGGGCTAGGTCTCCTACTGCAACTTGTTCAAGCGATTCTAACCAAATCTTGTCTGCTTCTGCATGAATTGGGGACAGGATGGTAGTTGGAGTGAACAAAGGTAGGTGTTCATCATTTCTATTTTCCGATCCAGGACGATGGCACATTCATCGGCATCTATGTGCAGCACCTGTGCTGTCTGCTCGTGCTCCACCAATGCGATCGGTGCTGCTGGCGGCTGCTTGATGTCCTGGAAAATTTTGTTTGGGTTATCTATCCGATTTTGTCTTGCAGTGGTTCGACATGCTTGGATCAAAGTATCCTCTAGTTGCCTAAATTCTTTTTCGAACGTAAGCATGATGGCACAAAGGATGGGTGGTGATGGCACTTTAACCGGTAATAATCAACAAACCACCTGAAAAAAATTGGATATGGTATATGGGTGCTGTCCCTATGCAGTATACATCTGCGGTATTCACTGCTCGTTCGGAAGTCTTTGTTTGTTGCTCGAGTTCTACTGACCAAGTCGATTGAAACACCCGCAGCGACGGGATGAAGATGGATGAAAGGGAGCTTGCCAATGAATCGCAGCAGCTGACAACCTTCAATGTCAACGGATTACGGATGGTTGATCATCACCATCAATCACTTGCAACTACATGAGATTGTTACAACCTTTCACAAGCTCCATTCTGAAATCTATCTGAGCTTTGCGTGTTGCAATTGGCGATGGAATGACTCACTCGTCGTCCTGGCGGAAAACGTGGCCGGCAACAAAAAAATGTTTTTTTTCCAGGTGGCCCTCACCTGAACAAGCACTCTCCACCAACCCAGCCCGTGAAAGAACTATCAAAGCATGAGGTCCCTTTTGAAGTTGTTGGTTCAACATGCCAAGCCATGCGAATGAATTGTGTTGATATATGATTGATGAGTTTATGATTATGCCTTTCTCGTGAAAAATATTAGTCAACCAACCATTCGTTAATGATTACTAGGGAAAATAAAACATGATTGAAACCACCAGCCAGTATAGGGACTCATCAAATACGTTTGAGACCCAGTGGATGCCACGGCCTCCCACCGGCCTTGCGTGCTGACGATTTGCCACCCAAGAGCTTGCCTAGATCGACGGTGTGGATCGATTTCGCACATGTGAACCCCAAGGAGAGTAGCCAATGCATTCCTTGAAATGTTTGCATACATACAATACCCGTGCTTAATCATGCCAAATCAAAAATAACAACAGTATACAAATGTATACAGTGTTACTACCATTCGTATTGGTTGACTAATGTCGCATCGATGGGCTGATAACCAATGTATATAATCACAAGTTTATTAGCTGCTCCGTACACATGGCCAATGTCATTGACCGTCATTCACCGTACGTAAACTCAACTCATTAATGGTGGAATCGTAGTGAGCTCCTCCACATTGCAATGGTGGCACCCTCACGATGTAAAGGTGCGGTTGCCCTTGTTCCGTGGGTACACCATTCGCGGACAGATCGACTCAAAGCTGCTATTGTTTTCGTTCTCTGCTGGCTGATTGTACTCCTGTACCCTTGCCTGGGAGACAGTTTCTACACATATTCTTGGTTTGATATGTCTTGTTGAGCAACCAATGAGGCAATAGTTCAGCGTAGTTCAGCTACTCAAAGACATCTTCTTTCACCGCGAAGCTGGTGATCGGTGAAATGATGCTTTGCCGGCACAAGAACCCCAAACAAGGAATCTCGCAATTGATTTGGGATGATCAGGAAATACCTGGGAATCTACCACTTCGAGCTTGAGAACTGCAAAAACTTGGGCCATTCAAAAAACCGTTTCGCAACAGCCCTGCCTACTCGTGGATACCAGGGCTCGAAATTCACCGCTTGGATTTTGAGCTCGGGTAGTTTCAGCCTGGCCGGGAATCATGTGTCCCTACATCCTCACGGGGTATGGATTGAAGATGTTGGGAAGCAGTGGGGGACCACAATGCTTTGATCGAAAAACATTTGGCAATGGCTTTGCTTGGTGTGAACAACCACAATTTGTGACAAAGGTACACACAGGAATTTTGCTTTGCTCGGGATGGAGAACCTTGGCCTATCGCTTCTCAAACTGTCAAGGCTTCTTTTCCTGTTTTGTCACGAGTGCTGGGGCTTGCAGGGTTCCATTCTGTGTTTGCTTCATGGATCTATTGTGGCATTTGGCTCGGTGGGGGCTGGAGCTGGCCACTGCTTCTCAAGTTTTAAAACTCTATTTTGACATCAATTGCGAATTTTGTTTCTGCGCGTTGTCAGGGCCTTTCATGGCTTTTTTTCCGAGTGCAAATTGCAAATAGATAGAGGTGTTGGTTGGGTTTGGCCTCAGCTGACTTTATCAACCCGATGTTTAGTGTAGGGTATGCGCGCTAAGCGTTGCAATCAAGCATTCCGTCAAAACTTGATCGAGGCAATTGTATCAAGTATCCCATCACCTTTCCACAGTTCAAAGCGTGGATTTGTCATACCCTAATTTCCTAAAATACTTTGAATGTACTTACTTTCATGTGAAACAGGCTACTGCATGTTAATGCTTTACAGGGAAAAACCGCTTTCAACAGCAATAAAAAACCCAAAGGCAACCGCTGCGGGCGCAAGGTGCGCCTTTCTTTAACTTTCGCTATGAGCTTTGAGGCATCATCTGCCGTTGTGAGGATGCGCCACTGCAGCGCAGATGGGTCTGCTGCATTCTTTGTAGCCGAATTGATGACCACCTCAGGGCCACATCCACTGGACTTGTCCAGTCCAAATAAATCTCCAGAAAATTGATGGGTTCTTCGTGCAAAGCTGTTGAAGAATGCTGATAGGTTCTTCGTGCAAGGCTGTTGAAGAATGCTGGAATGACTATTTGAGGAATATCAACAGTTTTTGTTAAATGTGTTTTGGGATTTCAGGAATATCAACAGTTCTTTTCCTTAGTTCGGAACAGCTATCAGTGTTGGAGAATGATTCACCGTCACTTGAGTTCTGCTGAGCATAAATTCATCTCATGCCTTTTGCGCACAGGATCACGTGGATGACAATTTCATCGAGGGTTGCGGGTAGATGCATGGCAACCAACATTGCTTGATTGCCAAACACTACGCCACTTTCGCCTGATCTGTACCCGTATCGGTGAATCTGTAGTTGAAAAACTGCGATATGAGGCCTTCGTGTGAACATTGCAACGACCCCAACAACTCCACATCCAAAACCTTGGTCAGTCCAACTCAAATGCCTGAAACAATAACTAGCTATTCGTTACATCCACGTTTTGCATGTATATACATATATGTTTGTTTATATACATATAGACATATTTATATATATAAATATAGATAAATAAAAAAGTATAAATCAATATGTATATATAAATATATAAATAGATAATCAATAAATAAATATATATATATAAATAAAAATATAAATATATATATATATATCTGTGTGTACTATTCAATTCTTATCTAATTGTGATGCTGGTTGGTGGCTTCAACCCCTTCGAAAAATACTAGTCAACCAACCGACCATTCCTTACTAAAATGATAAAACATGTGTAAAACCAACAACTAGTGGTTGTTCAACAATTATTGTTGCTTACTATATTTCCCATTCTTAACCATCATTACTGGTTAAGTATGGGTAAGTTATAACCTCATAAACCCACGAACCAGGATCCGCTGTATCGCCATTTGCCTGGGCACATCAACCACCGGGCGAAGCGGCGAAGCATTACGGTTGACCAAGGCACAAGGACTCCTTCGAGTTGCTTGAGCTCTGCGGCTAGGGCAATGGTGAGGATTCCTGGGCTTCAACCATGGGATCCTATGTGCAGCATATGGCTATGGGTCAATATTAAGCCACCAACTAATGGAGGATTTACCAACACTAATAAGGGAAAACAATGTTTAATGATGGGGGAACCAGGGGTACAGGGTTTTGACCCACAGCCATATGGATGTAATGGGCTTGATACACCAAACACTTTGGGGACCTTATGGAACATATACGACCACGATACCTCATGGATATACACTATAAATGATATTTTATAGACCATAATCACTCATAGACTCCGCGGTTGTGCTTGTTGTTGCTGCTGTTGGTGGTGTTTGATGGTGATTGTAAGCTTTCAAGTGTGATTATGAATTGATGCTACTGTAGCCCTGAATTGCTCAACCCCTAGTTGATGGCTAGGGGGGTATCCCCTCAAAAGTCATGGTTTCCTCTTAACCTGTTACCCATGCAACTAGCAAATCCAGGGATTCTTAATCCAGGGATAACAACTAAGACGTATATAACCATCACCAACAAACTCATCACCCAGAGTGCTAGAGTCTTGAGGTCAGCAAAGCGTTGGACACAATTGACCAACAACCAGCGGATGCCAAGAAAGAACAACAGCGAAAAGAACATGACAATGCCAGAAACATCCACAAACTACATCCAGGCAAATCCAGAAACATATGCAATAATCATATTAGTCAAACACAATTAAACAAACAAATATCATGATATAACAAAAACCATGCAGTGACAAACCCATCATGTTGATTGA
This sequence comes from Symbiodinium kawagutii, assembly GCA_009767595.1. Lineage (NCBI taxonomy): Eukaryota > Dinophyceae > Suessiales > Symbiodiniaceae > Symbiodinium > Symbiodinium kawagutii. The sequence goes on from VSDK01014080.1 coordinate 5,802, forward strand.
GCCAGCTCAAAGGCTAATCAGAATCTATCCCTGTCCTGCTGGCTAAGAACCCAACAATTTTCACGCGAATGGATTCTGCTCCGATACTCTTGAGATTCGCAGGTTGGACTCACCTGTCCACAAGTCATTGGTGTCTCTGATGCCGGACAAATACATACCTATAGCAATGCCAAAAAGCTTCGCATCCTTCTAAGTGCCTGGTTGGAAGGGATGTTAACCCACCATTGTAGATGAACTCAAAGCAGCCAGTCCGGGGTGCTGGTACAGTACTCAAACCGCGGTCAAACCTGACCCACATGGTCTTGTGTGCCCAAATTTGATGCCTACAGCATTGGGTTCGTGCACTATGTGATCTACACCACTACCTGCAATCAACAACTAGAAGTCTTGCACAGTTATGGACCTTGTACACAAACATTCACAAATGCAAAAGCAATGCATAAATGGCAAGGACATGCAAGGACAGATCAAACAACTTCGAGGCAACAAAGAATATGCCACAACTCGCAAAGCCAACACAATCCAAGTGAATGCAATTGAGGCACAGCTATCGTCAAAACCAGCTATGGACTGAATGCAGAATATCTTTGGTGAAAAAGACCGGGGGCCCAAGATCTCATAAGGGAAGTGTCATGAACTGTCAATTTTTGGGGTGCCATCACTTTAAGAGGTCCCTGTTGTCATTTGAGCCATGCTGAAAAACTTGATGGATTCCTATTTCGTAAGAACTGCCCTACGCGAAAGCCTACGCAGCGCTTACGCGACCGCGGTTTCAGCTTACGCGGGGGTGTCTCTTACGCCGCTGCTTAAGCCATCTTTCGCCATTGCAGGCTTTGCTTACGCAGCATCGATATGACACGACCTGGAAATGCCTGGCTTACGCCAAAGCTTACGCAGAGCTTACGCGATCGCAGTTTTAGCTCACCGGGGGGGAGGTTTTCAGCGTGGCTCATTTGTTTGCGGAAATGGTTTCGAGCATGAAACACCGATCTTTTGTGTTGTAAAAGCAACTGCTTTGATCCACTGCCACTGTGAGCCCACAAAACTGAATCAAAAGCACTAAGATTTGGCTGAGGGTGAATTCGGACGAGCTGCCATGAACGAAACTGGCGTATCTTCCAATAAAAAGGTTTGCAGTTCCTAACTGGGTTGACAACCAATATATCAAACTAATAACAAACCAGCAAAAATGGTTGTTAAAAGACCTTAAACCACTTTGGCAGGGGTTTCCGCCCCAAGCTCTCGTGGCATTTGAGTTTCCAGAACGACTCTTTGGGGCTTCTCGATCTGGAAGGTCGTTCCGCAAAGTTGGCGCGCTGGCAGCCTCGGCATTGATGGGTCAGTGACGGCTTTGATTCCTCTCTTTGCACCGAACCATCCATCTGTCTACTTATCAAATCAGACTATTCATTTATCCATCTATACATTTCTCCACACTTACCCTTCAAATGCATTGAGTATGCATATGAACGCAAGTGTCAATACATCATTGACTTGTCCATCGCTCCGGTCTTCCATCCATTCTTCCATCCATTTTTCCATCCATTCTTCCATCCATTCTTCCATCCATCCATCCATCCGTCCATCCATCCATCCATCCATCCATCCATCCATCCATCCATCCATCCATCCATCCCCAGAGTCTACATTATTATCAAAGGAAGTTTAGTTACGAAGTGCGGAACTTCCGTGTTACGAAGATTTGAAAAGATTCAAAAGAAATAGATCTCAAAAGGAATAGATCTCAAAAGAAATACATCTCAAAAGAAATAGATCTCAAAACAAATAGATCTCAAAAGAAATACATCTCAAAAGAAATACATCTCCAAAGGAAAAAGATCTCAAAAGGAATAGATCTCAAAAGAAATACATCTCAAAAGAAATAGATCTCAAAAGAAATAGATCTCCAAAAAAATACATCTCAAAGGAAAAAGATCTCAAAAGAAATCTCAAAGGAAAAAGATCTCAAAAGAAATAGATCTCAAAAGAAATAGATCTCAAAAGAAATAGATCTCAAAAGGAATAGATCTCAAAAGAAATACATCTCAAAAGAAATACATCTCCAAAGGAAAAAGATCTCAAAAGGAATAGATATCAAAAGAAATACATCTCAAAAGAAATAGATCTCAAAAGAAATAGATCTCAAAAGAAATAGATCTCAAAAGAAATACATCTCAAAGGAAAAAGATCTCAAAAGAAATAGATCTCAAAAGAAATAGATCTCAAAAGAAATAGATCTCAAAAGAAATAGATCTCAAAAGAAATAGATCTCAAAAGGAATAGATCTCAAAAGAAATAGATCTCAAAAGGAATAGATCTCAAAAGAAATAGATCTCAAAAGAAATACATCTCAAAGGAAAAAGATCTCAAAAGAAATAGATCTCAAAAGGAATAGATCTTGACTTTGCGTGACGCTCTCCGCACTGTCAGGGCTGTTTCAACTCATCTTGCAGATGACTTGGATCTTGACTTTGTGTGACAGGTGTGGTACTTTCAGCATGTCGATGATCTTGGAAGTTCAAAACATGGAGGAAGTCTCGCACGAAATGCGTTTTTGATCATTGGATTTGTCACGAAACCATGGGTTTTTTCGTGAAAAACGTTGTCGACTTGATCGGGAAACTAGCCTTGTCGAACGGACGGGTCCCAGACGGTCTCGGTTTAGTTCGGATTTGGTTCGGATTTGGTTCGGAGTGTTTCCTATGACTGTTGCCAAAAAATCGACTTCTGCACGTCTCTATGTTGACTTTGTGTGGCAGGCGTGGCATTTGGTGCACATGGAGCTCCTCTGGGATCGCTCTCCGCACTGTCAGGGCTGTTTCAACTCAATCTGCACATGACTTCGATCTTGACTTTGCGTGGCAGGCGTGGCATTTGGTGCACATGGAGCTGCTCATGGATCGCTCTCCGCACTGTCAGGGCTGTTTCAAGTCAATCTGCACATGATTTGGATCTTGACTTTGCGTGGCAGGCGTGGCATTTGGTGCACATGGAGCTCCTCTCGGATCGCTCTCCGCACTGTCTCTTGGGTGGGACATTGTTGTCCATCCGGAAACGCGCCATGGCTGCATTCGTTGTCCGTAGTTCCTCAGCACGTGTACAAAGCTTGTGATACGAAACTCATAAATTACATCCATGACATCACAAAGTCATTCTGTTTCCAGACCCAAGAAACAATTTGATTTGTTTCGTGACCCAGGACATGCATTGCCTTGTCAAAAACCGCAACACAAGATCATTCTCCAGACAAGTTGCGCGCTCGTGATGTTTTGACCGCCATTCTATAGGCTCAAATGTTTTTTTTCTATATGCACTTATAAGTTTTGGAAACTTCCGCCTCCGCCTCGTGCGGGAACTACTTGTAATATGTATACCTGGACATCCTTTCGATGATTTTTTTTTGGTCTCGACCAAAAATACGACGCCAGCCCAAAAACACGACGCAGACCAGTAGACACAACCAAAAACACAACACCAAAGCACAAAAAAACGACGCGAAAGCACAAAAATATGACACCAAATCGGTGTAACGGAAATTTGACCAAAAACAGGAACAGCCCAAAAAAAACGTCTTAAAGGACCTCCAGGTATGTATATGTATATGTATTCCATCAACTGATCGATGATGAATCATCAATCTTCAGTCAGTCAATCATTCAATCTATCTATCCATGCAATGCATACCTGCTGAGTTGATCCATCCATCCAAAGGGTTGTTACCTGTTCCGTCCTTCCTTTCCATCCATGTTGTGTTTTTCGATGTAAATGCCGATCTACTTTTGCAAATGCTGCTACGAATAGTGAGTGGAGTCCATCGTTTGAGCCGGACCTCTTCTATTACCTCACAATTTATCATGGTTGACTGTGGTCAACGATAGCCAATAGTGGTTCATAATGCTTGATATTGGTTCCAAAGTAGTTATTTGACCATTTTTGTTAGGTATAATTTTCTATTATTAATGATACCTAACAACAAATAACCCATGGAGTTAGGTATCCTTTCCTATTATTAACAATTTACTAACTATTTGATGGTTATAACCATTTAAAACTTTTATATCCTATTATCATGGAAACTATTTGACCACCTATCAACCACTACGGCAATGGTTATAACTACCATGGAGGCAGGACCAAGCGCCCGCCAAGCCACGCGAGGCGACGGCGCAACTGGCGCGATGCCCGGTGCGGGCGCAAGGGATCGATCTTCGACGGCCGGGGCTTCCGTCACATCCTGAGATCCCGAGCGGAATGGTAAGTAATGGTTAGTAATGTTTAGTAGTAGGGGATAATGGATGATAATGGATGATAATGAATGATAATGGATGAAAAATGATGTGGGTGGTTGAACCACCCCGTCATGAAAAATATCAGTGAACCTACATGAACCAACCAGTGGTTGATAATTGTTAGTGAAGAATAGTGAAGATCTTTATCACTGCATAAAACCGCAAAATAGGATATCTTGAGGCACTAAGGGTTTCTCAATCAATCACATTGCGCTGCCTAGACAATTCTTATTCTTCTAATGCATCAATTCATGGGGAAGTTCACAAGTTTAGGGCGGAGCTTGGCTTTCAACCCATGGTGCTATCACCATTTTAGTGCTTGAGAACCATTTGTAGGCGGATGAGTAGAGATCACCAATCTATATACGCAGTACAAAGAGTACAAATGTCCAAATCATTCACCTCGAATGGGAATGGCTAATCATTCATCAATGATTCAAACCAATTCGCGCTGGGCACGGATATGTGCTGCCAACATTGTACCAATCTCAAACATTGATTATCATTGATTGCTGTTTGTTGATCGCTGTTGTTGGTCTTAATTGTCAATGGTTAATGGTTGATGATTGTTGCTAATTGCTGCTGTTCTTCTTGTGTTGTTTTCTAAGATTTGTCCAAGGGGCTTCCAACGAAGACGAGACAAGACCGTCTTGCGCATCTTGCGCAAGCTCTTCGTCGGGTGTGCTCTTGGTCACCTGCCATGTGGCCATGGGTCATAACTCATAACCATCATAGCCGTTGCCATGCCATGGCCAGGGGTAGGTGAACATCCCGACAGGGCTGGTCTTCGAGGCGTGAACTCCTAAGACGTCAACAACCGAACGTAACAGTAGGGACGAAACCAAGTGATGGCATGGACCGTAAATACTCAAGTATAGACACATATTCAAAAAGAACTGATTTTGTGAGATATTTGTTGAATGTGAAAACCTGGTTGTTGTCAGGCTGTGACAGCCCGCTATCCTCATATGTCAGGAGTGAACCCTGCAACCCTTACAGTAGGACTTCCTGCAACAGGCTGAACGGTTCAACTATCGGATCGATGCTGGATCGATGCTAGTGATTGTTCGGCCAACAAGTTAAACAGTGGTAGTTTGATGCTTAACTGTGATTAATCAACTAAACTGATAGTGATTCACTATGATTGATGGTGACGAACTATGACAGTGATTAACTAATTATGATTGGCCACACATGGCTATTCATCTACTTCATTTACCATCTTACATATCTAATTATGTTTGGGCTTGAGCCTCAGGTTCTCAGTCAGGCAGTAGCATCGGGTATATTTAGTACCCATAATTGCCCGCCGTTACGAGGCCGTGGGGACCACTGTTCAGCTGTCAACTTTGGGGTCACAGGAGCTGGGCAACCCATCCCCGTACCTCGCTTGCAAGGCCAGTCGTCAGCAAGTCTTTGTGCTGGACAAACCAAAAGAATGCCAAAGCGAACGGAAACCTGAGCTGCAAAATGTTGCAAAAAACATCCGCTGCAAATCTTTTCGAAAATGAAGATCAATTAGTTCGTTCATGGGATTACAGCATCTGGGCAACCAAGGGAGCTTCATACAAGTTTATTAACACTTTTACATGGCTCCCAGTAGCTTTACTAAAGCTATGACCATATCAAGCGGCTGATCCCCCAAACCTTCTCTCTTTGTGAGGCATTGTAGTAGCAAAGCCAATCACCAACCACGTATGTGTAGTGAATGTTCTATGGCTACGGTATGCTGTCTGGATAGATTTTAGCTGGATATAGCAACAATCCATCCAACATTGGTGACTAGAGCAGCGGTTACGGCAGGCCTTGAGCCAATTCATAACAGGAACAGTGTAAGGAACGCAATCGACAATACAATTACAATCCAGTTTGAGTTCCTGGTCAAACCATCTGTACACTTCTCAGGAAACGGGATGCATACACTCAAGGCATCAAGATGTATCAAGGAACCAACCGAGAACCAATGGTTAACTAGCTGGTTTAGCTGGGTAATAATAGGTGAACCAAGGGATGGGCCAAGGGCGGCCATGAGCCCCAGCTGCGTACCTGCACGCTGGTCAAGCCATCACTAGCTGAAGGGCACAAGCACCAACAAGAACGGGGATGTAAACAGCAGTAGAGCAGTCAAAAGCCAGACACAATGGTAAAAAGTAAAAATTGTCTAGCTCCCAAGAAGTTAACTCTATGAACCCACGGTCTAGTTACTTGCTCTGCTGCTTTCGTCATTGGTTCCCCAAAAGGTTCTTGCCAGCTGCTATTCTCGCTGGGATGACCATCCGATATTACAAACAAGGATGGAAAATCAGCAGGTTATTGACAATTGATCGGCTCTTGCATCAAGGTTTCTCACCATAAATGCAGCATACGAACCGTTAAATCAAAACATGATGGGCTCATATCCTCACTATTTAATTTGCTGGTACTTATCTTGATATCCCTGCGAGTATATTATGCTTAATGCCCAGTTGCTGTTGGTAACTATGGAAATTTCAAAAATTAACTAGCCATTAGGCACGGAAATGCCTGCTTGGTAATGGTTTACCGTTAACAGATCATGTGATGGTCATCCGTCAGTGGAGATTGATGACCCTCCCTATCAGTTGAATGACCATGGGACGGGGCAACCGGGGGCAAGCGGCAACCCCGCAGGCACTGATGTCACACCCCAAGGCACCCAGGTTGTCAAGTTGGGTGACTCTTCGGGTACCAATGGTGATTTGAGGCACCCCTGTGGCCAGTAGATGTTCAACATGATCCACGTGACCCGTCAGTAACCATACACACCTTGAATGATACTGTCAATGATGTTACTGTAATCAACAGTGAGCATCGACATTATTGAACAATCAACTTGGATCCACTTGGTACAACATTCTTAGTCACTAAGCATGAGCATACCTGAATGGCGGTTTTGAAATCTTTAGATATCTTAAGGGGTAATTTTTCAAGAAACCCAGCGGAGTATTGGTGAAGTTGTTGGTTGTACCGGTTGATCAAACCCACGCACATCGCCAAAGGGACAGCCACAGTAGTGGCCATAGGCAGGACTTCCATGGTGATTTCCGCTTCGCCATGCATTGAGGCAACAGGGTATGCGAACAAGCTATTGCGATCCGTCGATGTTGGTTTCTGATCAGTCAAAAGTGAGAGTGATCGTCGGCCAATGAGGTATATAACCAGTACCCCACAAAAATCCAGAAAATGATATCAACAATAGCCTGGGTTCAAGTGTGTTTCAATGGTTGGATGTTTAAGTATCTCATGCCCTTGTGCAATCATTGATATAGCCACGCTCGAAAACAAGCTGCGAAGACACTTTGGTTGATGATGGAAAGTAATGGCCAACGAATGTTTGTCTTCTTTCAGGAGATGAATGATAATGATCAACCACCAATGATTGTATAATATATTAGCGCCTAGCAACACTAGTGGTAATCATAGAGTCGTACGGAGTCGGATCCATGATGCATAATCAATGTCGAGAAATAGTCGATTGATGTCCAACGTGTTTGAGCAACCATGGTAACCAGGAACCAACCAAGCAACAGGAGTGCCAACCACCAATATGAGGGTCGGAGAGTGCATGAAATCAATATAAAGAACAGCCAAGTATATGGAATGCATTGGATTACTTCAACAATGATACTACTCATGTTGCTACATCATTGATTTCTGCGTGAACCTGATCATTCTTGGTGGTTTCTGCTATGCTTATTTGTTTGATTAAAACACATGAGCGACGGTCAATATTTAATGTGTGGCTCAAGGTCATTTGGATTTGGTGAGTGTATTATCGTTTTTCAGGTTTTGGGCACTTCTGGTTATTATCGTTTTTTGGTGAGTGTATTATCGTTTTTTCGGCTTTCAAGCTCATTTCTGAAACCCACGACCCTCCGAATAAGAAACATGATAGCGTAAATTTTGGCTGTAGCTCACATAAGTAGTCATTTGCTGGTTGCTTGCGTTCCTCGGCAGGTCATCGGACAAAAAAAAAGTGGATGATCCCTTGCTGTGTTCACCAAAGAATGGCCAAGCAATTTGATCAGCAGGAAGGGATCAACCTGAGGATTAGTGATTCAACTATCATCAATTCACCATGGAAAATGATGGTAAAGACATGTGAAAACAGCTTGATAGCAACCCATGGATAAAACGACTGTTCATCAACATCAACTACCAGCAACTAGCAATTAACAAGATTAGTTCATCGCTATATAAGGATAGCAACCAATAGTAACCAAACACTTTTCATAGCTAACAAATTCCTAGCCAATCAATGATCGTGGTTGACCACTGATGTTCTAGTCTATTCAATAGTGGATTGGTCACTTTGGGTAACACCACCCACCTCCCTTGCCCATCAACTCCCAAGCAATGATGGCAGCCCTGGGGAGGGGGAGCGCTCCCTAAGCAGCATCTCCGAACGTTTTTGCCAGGCACTGCCGAATCCTTGGTGCCCTGGGCCTCCGCAATTTGAAGTGCTGCGATTCTGTCGTCACTGTTGGTGTTGATCGTCGGGGCACCAGCTATGGCCTTTTGGTCGCGGGCCGGGGTTCTTACCATTTGTATGTGGAGGAAGAAACCATAAATACCAGTGGTGGAATGTGTCACTGCTTAATCATGGTTTGAGACTCCTATCACTGGTTTGCCACAATCCCTTGGCAGCCTGTTGGTCCATCATCTCAGTTGTTACTTATATTTATTCACCATCCTTGCAAACACTTTGCGGCCAAATTATATCCGAATCGTTCACAGCAGCGCTTTGTTTGGCTTCGCACACTCCAGAAGCGGATTCCTACCAAGCAGTCCACACCAGCCAAAAGTGGTATGGACCTTGCCGGCTAAGCAGAGCAATGTACGAGTGAGCTTGCGGTCGGAACACAACAGAGTCCCTATCATATAGATGCGATACCAACATGCATGCATGAATACATGATCATACATGCATCCAAGAGGAATTGCAAAAGCTTCATGGAGACCATCTTCCATGGCATTCCAGCAAAAATGACGATGCGCCAACGAAATGCTTGTTCAAAGGATTGCAAGGGTTCCTACACCCTTCAACTATAAACTATTGAACTGGGTCCAGTTCAACTGCATGTTGGAATTCTGCGGATAGTGCCAATGTGAACTCTAAGAAATTGCTTTTCCCTCTGAAATGGACCAAGTCTAGTCAATCTTTGGACCAGTGGCAGTTGGAAACATCACTAGATTGAAATCGCTCACAGGTTGCTCTGCAAACTTGACAAAGTCACAAAAATTGCCAAGCAGTGAAACTGGTGACTGCGGAGAAATGAAATATGAGCGTGCATGATGCACTTTTACTCAAAGCATTGATGGAAAAAAAGTAAAGAATCAATGTTCATAAGTTCATAAGACACAATCATGGAAGAGTCTGTTGCGTTGACGTACTGTTCCTTTCTTTGGCAGGCGCCTGGCCCTAGAAACAACAGCTGCATAGATCGCATCTCAAGCCATGGAAGAAAAGACACATGCTGGAATCTAAGCGATCGAGTTGTTAATGCACCAGTCGCCTTGAAACAAAAACAAGAACCAAGAACCATGTATGTTTGTCGAGATAGATAATTAGATCGATAGATAGATAGATAGATAGATAGATAGATAGATAGATAGATAGATAGATAGATAACAGTGTTTGATATAATGTGATCCATCTATTTTTGTCGCAAACAGTATGGCAAGACTCCCTTGGATCACTGATGGAAGAGCTTTTTCGCTCCTTACGGAGCTTCTGCAATGAAGCCCCTAAGATGCGAATTGTTATAGGAAAAGGCTGAAACAACATGATGTCTCTGAAATTACACTGCTTGAGGAAGAAATCAAATCGCACCAATCCTACTCACATGTTGGATCCGTCAGATGTGTTTTGCAAACATTTGCAAGGCATCATCTGATACACAGCATCTGTTCCATCCACTACACACCACCGGTTTCCCTTAAGCATGAACTATGCGGTGAATTTCATTTCAGGATCACTTGGGAAAAATCATGCAACTGACTCGATCTTGCTTCTCAGGCCACAGATCAAACATAGACACATTGGCAAGTAACTATGTCATCAGCCGCTACAGGCTACAAGAGAGACTCTCGTGTACTACCCAACCAGGATGCAAAGATTTGGAAAACATCTGGGAATTTGTTGACATGAGGATCTACTAGCTGTTCACACACAATCTAATAAAATTCACTTTGGGACAGCTGTTAACCACCATGACATGCCGGTATTCTCCATGACTCAATTGGATCCTCCGAGCAGGTTGATCGCCAAAAAATGACAGCTGTTGATTTAACAATACGTACTCGTAATTTGACAAGTGTAACCCAATCATTACCCACAATCATCAAGCATTCTTTAGCCATTATTGACCATTCTGAAGCATTGCGTTTTACCATTCTTAATCATTACAATGAGCTAACCGTTTTTCTTCACTACTAAAGCCATTAATTGTTAACTATATGATCCTCATCAGCTAACTGGTATGAGCTCCCCGCATGACTTAATTAACCAATTTACCATTATGATCCTTGGTTGATTCATTGCTCCGGAAATCGTGCCGAGACATGGAAGGGCTATAGCGCCAGCGCCGCCGCTATCCAAGCATCCAGGGCCTCAGTCTGCTGCGTCGTTGCGCGGTAATGCGAGGGGAAGAGATGGTCAACCAGGATCAATAACAGTTACACATAGTGGTAGTCAGCCATATTGATGGATAATGATGATGCTTGATGATGTTTGATCATGGTTGACGATGGTTGATGATGGTTGACGATGGTTGCTGATGGTTGGTTTCGCAATGAATAATGAATCAATTCAACCAATCATAGTTAATGACTAGTTAATAGTCAATAACCAGTCATCTTGAGCAGCGTCAAAGAGCATCAGGAACCTAACGGCTACATGGGTTAGCTTCATGCTGCTGTTTCTGCCTTGGCAACTTGTTGATTACTACAGGCCGTTGTGATACTTGTAGACCTATCTTGGCAAGTGTACTAAGTGGTGCTATGACATAGCAGTGCTCCTCGCCCATCCGGGACAGCAGCGGACTTTCACCACGGATCATGGAATGCTTTTGGAATGCCATTAATTTGAATCAAAGCATAGGACTGCTCAGTCGGGATTAACGGATTGTAGTAATTATACAATATGACAAGCAAAGTAGTACAGTACCCCTTACCCGGTAGTGAACTGATACACACGCTTGATACGTCTTGATACTACCCACACAAGCTGTTGTTAAAAGGATCAGCCACTTCCTTGCCTTCTAGAAGAGGACAATTATACTATCGTACTATGTCTCCATCTACATCTGTCTATCACCTGGTCGATGGTTTGTAATTCAAGAGTTGATGGACAAATCAACAATTATTTGGCCAGTCACTGAGAACTTGCATGAATGCTACGTATACTATAGACATATTCTATGCGTCGTTTGGTCAGATTCCCAAGCCAGAGTGACCTCCAAATCACTACGAGTTGAAGTGCTTTCGATCACGAAGATTGCACTCTTTCAGAGAAATAACTCATGGGATATCCATAATCCATACTTGGGGGGTGCCCCCAAATAGCGTTTCCCCTTCAAAATTCAGTGTACCTTGGGACGTCTGGGAAACCCGTTGTTGATGTACCCGCTGACATAGTATGGCTTGTCAGATTTGGCCCCAATTCAATCGCCACGAAATGCTAGCTCATTTGGGGCAGTTGGGACTCTTTTGGCTCTCCAGTGGAAACACTTAAGCACGGCTCATATATCAGAAAACAATTACTGAGTAGGACGTGACCAATGCATTTGTTTCATACCTTCACCTATCTTCCACATGTGAAAACATTGGAGGTCGTCGCGCCGCAACTGGATCCAGCTGATCACATTTTCAAAAGGTTGCTCCAAAGCCAGCACTGGATCAAATGAGATCAGAAGATCAAGTTTAGATCCCATTGCTAAATGCAAAAGTCAATAACCTACAGCACTGGATCAAATGAATCTCCGGTTAAGTTTGATCTTGGTACATGTTGCATCATTACAGCAAGATATGCAAAACAGTAGGTCAATACCCCGTACCCCTAGGCATCAATGACCAAACTACACATCTCCGCTACACAGTTCCCTTCAGCAGTTGGAGCCCTGGGACTCTCGAAACTGTCGGTTCCAAAGAGAGCCACCTGCCGCTCTGGCGTGGTGCTTGGTGGCAATATGCAACAATCATAGATGACAACAATTATCAAGTTGATCCAAATTGGTCAATCACCAAGACTTTCTGGAGAGGGCGAGAATCATAAAGGAAACCAACTCTCTTGGGGTCGGACAATGGTCCATTGAACCGGGTTTCCCCATCATCTTTCAGGACACCCGAGGTACCAGCACTGCTGGCTCAGCTCTGTCTTGATGATATCCGGCGCCGGGCACCCCAGTAAAAAAAGCGATGAAGAATTCATTCACAACCCGCTTGCTCCCTTGGAACTGAAGATTGTCCTTGACTTTCAGCCCCCACTGGATGCGCATGAGCTATGCACAAGGTACATCCGTAGAACCTTACAATGGCTGATGTGAGTCATCCTGGGCCCCAGGATGGACGTCGCCTAACCTGGCCCTAACCACGGAAGGATGTCCATCCTGGCCGTCAGCGGCTCCTCGCTGGCCTGGCCTTTTGGAACTCCCTCCCAGGTTGGTAGCAGGTCATCTTCACCTGAAACGAACACGCGAGGGGAACCGCTTAAGAGCCAATCCTTTTACAGCAGTGGCGGTTGTCCTCACTTTTTGTCTTTAAGTATATATCTAATACATTAAAATCTGATTGTTTCTTGCCAACTAGAATCAGAATGCACCGGGCCCAACATGCAAAATGAAATCAAGACATTGAAGAAAACCACAAGGCAGCAAGGACGGCGAGATGTTCCATTTTGGGTTCAACGGCAAGTGCAGTACACGCTCACAAAAGCAAACATCCATTGCTCGGAGGCAGAGTTCAGTGGCTTTCAAGCCATTGCTCTGGGCTTCGCACTGTGCACATCATCTTCAATTTCCTCCTCCTCAGTGTCCTCCGGCTGTCCATGCAGGGTTGCTGCCCCGAAAAAAAAACAAAGCGGTTCCCCAGGCTAGAATTTGAGGGCTGACTACTGCTGCACATGGCTACTTGAAGCTCTAGGGGTAGCAAGAGGGGTAATCGTGTTGTTGTTCCCCTTGTCTAAAAAACCCTTCAGACTGAGCAAAACCATCGGTCTGTATGAATATATATATATATGCAAACATGCATGTATGTCACTCAATTTGTTCGTTTCACATGGTTCAAAATTAATTAATATATAAGTACATCTGCGTGGATGGTACTCAAGAAAGTTGTGCTTGTGGTTCTTGCAAATGTTGTGATTGATGATGTTGTTGTTCGACCATGACAGCCATGAAAAGCCACCATGGAACAATCAAACAACACTACATGAATGATAAAAATCACAGCGATGTGCCAGGAAGAGAACCCCAATACGCCTTAGCAAGTAGTTTTCAATGACTCATATGTCCATGGACAAGAAAGGGATCCAAAAGATCCCGGCAGCCTCCGAGCCAAATATGCTAGACAACTTGGATTCATCTCACTGGGACAGTGGAAATCAACCACCTTCTAATCTGTAGCCAACTGAGACACTCAATGTTCCACTTTTCAATTTTTTTCAAATAGGATCAAAATCTCATGACTCAGAATAGATTCATTGACATCATTTGTCTTTTTTATGTCAATTAATCCAAGCAAAAGAAAGGCCAATCAGCATCATCATTTTTACGCCGGCCAGCGGGCGTGCGCCTCCTGCAAATGTTCATTCTCCTCCTCACCTATGCGGGTACAACCGCCGCACTTAAGTCACATCAGGCGGGAAAAGTCACATCTTCCCAATGGCACGGCCTCATTTACAAAAGTCACATCAGGTGGGGGAAAGTCACATCAGTTGTAGGAAAACCTACTGGCACGGCCTGATTCAGGCATATACAGCAACATGGGTGAAAATAGCCGAAGCATTGCGCACAGCAATGATTTTGATGATTTTGATCCAATATTAAGCGAATTTTGGCTGCAAATCCGAATGGCACAGCCGCAATAAGTCTGCACATGTTTTTCCCGACCAAAATGGAAACCCAATGGTACAGCCTCATTATTCTTACCTCAAGCATAGATAAACATCATTGAATCCTACTGGCACAGCTGCGTGAGAACTCCATTGTGTTCCCATCGCCGGGATGGAAATCCCATTGGTACAGCCTCAACTTCTTCAATGTATTTGGGCCAAGGAATCAACAAGATTTGCGCCCTACAAAGCGGGACAATGAACAGGTCTTTGTTTTGGTTGACTCACTATCGAGCACATCCAACCCGTGAGCGCCAAACAGGGCGACCGAGACTCGTTTTTAACAGAGCCACTTCATGAAACCAGCACCAGCACCAGGCAGCAGCAGGCAGCAGCAGGCAGCAGCAGGCAGCAGCAGGCAGCAGCAGCAAGGAATAAGCACAAGCAGCAAGCACCAAACATTAAGCAGCAAGCGCGGTGACGAAGAAAAGTATCTCTCGTGTAGCGCACGACCGAAAAAAGAGTATTCCAAGAATATTCAGCA
>VSDK01014080.1:20718-67999 GCA_009767595.1 Symbiodinium kawagutii
AGCAGCAGCAACAGCAGCAGCAGCAGCATCAGCAAGGAATAAGCACAAGCAGCAAGCACAAGCAGCAAGCACAGGCAGCAAGCACCAATCATTAAGCAGCAAGCGCGGTGACCAAGAAAAGTATCTCTCGTGTAGCGCACGGCCAAAAAAAGAGTATTCCAAGAATATTCAGCATTGACAAGATATATAAAATTGAACTCTCACCTGCACGCACGGCCTATTGATACGACTTCTGCAAGCTGATACGACTTAACGCTGGTAGTAGTAGGTAAAATCAAGCACAAAGATCGCATGTGTGCCCTGTGGCGAGGAATCCGAATTTGAGATGATTAAAATGCTGCCCCGAATCTTTATAATTAAAAAGGCTGGGCAACTGATGATTGCTTTGTATTGGTTGTGCATCGGTTGCAAAACCTTCGATTGGAATCGTCCCGGGCTTTCAATTTGATGCCAGCCGCTTGTCAGTGCTTCCCTTGTTGCCATGTGGAACATCAGATATTCACGCGTCAACACAGCCGTCGTGCAATGATACGGATCAAGAACAAAGCCAAACACATAATGCCAAACATCTATCTCGAGTTCCAAAAATTGGTGTGGACGAATTCCAGAAAAAATGTTCAAAAGAGGTAAAACTGCATCCCTCCAACGAACAGAGCTAAACGCAAAGCAGTCTGAAAATCCTGCACTGGGTAAAAGCAATCACAAAAATGATGAAATTCAACCAATCATGGCGCTCCCATGTGTATCATATGTACTGAAACCAGTGGACACTTTCACGCAATTTTCAACAGGAGTGAGATACTTTGAATGGCTTTGCTGGTTGGGAAATGTTCCATGACATTGTGAGCCTGTGAGTGATGAACACATACCCCCTCATTCCGTCCAAGAACATCATTGCTGCTGGAAATGTTGCTTCCAAATCAATAAGAACCCATATATGTAATCATTTACGTGCCACGTTGGCAATGTAATGTGCAATGTGCTATGATCGATGTTCAAGATACATGTGTTATCATACATCGACGATATATGACTAGATGATAGTGGATATATTTTGAAGGCATTCCTCTTGGTCCCTAACTTTTGTTGGGGAGCCCCTGAGCCCCTGTCACTTTTTCCAACAGCTCTACTTTTGATGGTTCAGCTGAGGCACATGTGTCTTGCATTTCCCGCTGGAAGGCGGAATCTTCTAAAAACCTCAGAGCAAATAGGCACGTGATTCAAAGCTATGGCAACGGCAGTTTAAAATCCCAAAGCGGTGCTTGGAAATCCAACCAGGGAATGACTTGATCATATTGTTTCGAGTCTGTAAAATTCAATGTTGGAGCTGTTGGTACGAGATCGTTACGCTTGATGGACACTTCAACCGGTTTTGAGTCTGTGTATCAGGCTGAAAAGTGGACTATTCCAAACCAAGCACCGTGGGAACTCATCTGAAACAGCAAGCATCTGAAAAATACTGCAAAAGGAGTTGAGGCACATAAATTCTGAGCTTGATTTCGATATCTGTTGGTAGCATGATCTCCCGTGGACTAGAGCACACAGGACTTGCAATCACTGCTCATTTGAATCTGTTAGGATCTTTGCCAATGCAGTTCCGACAAATGGCTAAAGTTGTCAAACAAGCATTTCAGCAGTGACTGAAGCCCCTACACAAACATGTATTGTATATATATAGATTTGAGTATATATATATATATATATATACATATTCATATATATATATATCATAATAAGCATATTGGTGTATATATGTGGGTGAATATCATGTATTTGTGTTCTGTGCTAATTATGCTGTTGCATCCGTTACTCCTGTGGGTAGGATGATTCATGAAAAGAATCAACCCCGGAATAAGTCGGGCAACCAGTACAGCGGGAAAACCTGAGCTAAAACATGTTGCAATACTGACACTGATTCACTGATTGAGCAGCCAGCATACTGGCCAACATTGTTCGGCATCTCGGATAGGCAAAGCATCTACTCAAGTGGTGCATTCCGTAGCAAAGGCATACCTACCCTCAAAGCGTATCAACACGTATCATCTCAGTGACAATCCAAAAATCCAAAGCTATTATCAACAACAACAACAACAACAACAACAACAACAACAACAACAACACCACAAACAACACCACCACCACAACCACCAACAACAACAACATCAACAACAACAACAACAACAACAACAACAACCAGAACAATTAACATCCATTAACCATCTGTAGAATCATCAACCATCGGTTGCCTTGGCGCGGAAGGGGTACCAACAACGGTGCTCACCATCCTCCCATCTCACCGCGGGCTCCCCCAACTGGGCTGCCGCACGAGTTGAAGAGCGGGATCCAGCAGCTCGTCAGGGTGGCGTAATTGGCATAGCCTTCGTCGGCGCGAAGGCCGCGTGCATAGTGTAGGACCATGACCACCATGACCAGATGGCAAGATATGGACCATCTGGTACATGGACATCGTACCATTCAAATACTCGAAATTGGTCAGGTTGAATTAGTTTGTTGGAAATTAGCATGTGTATTTCTATATGAGTTTAATTGGTTATGGTATGGTATCGGATGGTGATGTTTTCTCAAATTAGTCATGGAAATTACCAGTTGTATTTCTATATTACTCCGGTCCAATAAGCGATACTAAATAGTAACGGAAATGTACCATTTCTGCATGACTCAGTGATACAAATAGTACTGCTAATGAAATAAGTAGTGTTGGAGTAATACTTAGATACAAATGAAATATGAATCGTAATAATATCGTGAATGTGATATGGGAATTGTTGGTGGGGGGGTACAGAGTGATACAAAAAGTCATGCAGCAACAGTTCTGGAGTTTTAAACAAGCTTTAAATACATATAATACACATAGCAATGGAACAAATGCGTTGATACAATAATCAATAGTCAGCAATAATAATCATTAATAGCTCATTTGCAGGCTTACTAATGGCGATTTCACACATGATAGGTTACACAAATATTGGATGAGTGATGCAGAATGAACATTCAGTTGCACAACTCACGGTTGGGTGATACAAAACCTGGTGGCTATCGTCAAGTCCTACACCCTCCCTGTTCACTGCATAGCAAGTAGATAGCAGAAAGCTGGGCGTACATGGTGCTTTTATTTTGCCCTTCTCATACCAAAATTTGCTCATAGGATTCCATAGGATTCCAACTGAAGTAACCAACCAACTTGGAAGATACGGAGATTGATGAGGCTCTGCAATGCAGAAGAATTGGCCAGGTTGTGAAATCAACAGTTGGTCCTGTGACGTCCTGTGGCTCAAATGACGAAAACCGCCCCTCTTCATCTGCGACCCTCGGCGGCTTAAGCTGGAGTGGGTGTTATTTTCAATATTCGAAGGTTCATAAGTCATGATAATCCCTGACTATGAGCAACTATGAGCAACAAGTATAAGTATGTTGGCTGGGTACTTCAGTTGGAATCCTATGAGCATCTATAATCTTATAGTAGTAACCAACCACTAACGACAGCAGCAACAGCAATGGACGACCACTTCAGGATGGTCAAGGCCAAGCGACCACCATGGAACTCGTCATAGAGCTCCTGCTCTTCCTGCGCGCCGCAACGAGTGTCGTTCCAAAACGTACGAACTGCCCGTTTTCTATCATTAAGTAATACTAAGTCATTGAGTCATTACTTACTATTTTTGTAACTAATCATTTTTCACCATGTTTCCATCATAGATAGTATTCGTTTCACACGGTTCTGAGGGTGCTTGCATGAACAAAAAACGAAAAAATCCAAGCACATCCAAACATGCGTGCTGGCAGCGAATGCATTGGGGTACCTGTGGGTCCGGAAACAACCAGCATTAGTCAGCATGATAATTGTGAATGATTCAAATGTGCGCGTGCAACTGGAGAGCCACCCTGGCTTACATCTGGATATTAGGGGATGACCTTTCATGAGTTAATTATGAAGAATCTAACATGACCACCGAAGATAAAAGCATGCAAGTGATTTTCATCTTAAAATTGGTGGACTTGCTGCACTGGGTAGGGTGCGTAACCAGTGTAGCCCATCTCTCACCATGAGATCTTTTGTCTAGGAACAACAAAATTTTCAACAAAAAAACCAGCCAACCAACCAACCAACCAACCAACCAACCAACCAACCAACCAACCAACCAACCAACCAACCAACCAACCAAGCAACCACCAAATGGACTGCAGCCAACCAAGCAGCCAACCAGACCGCCCTACCCACCACTTGGCTTGCGGCCTTGCCGTGGAAATCGCACCTCCAGGGCCACATAAAGCAACGATGCCCATAGCACGAAGCCCACCAGCACCAGCATCACGGGGTTGCACAGAGCAATCTGCCGACGGCGCCACGACGTGTTGCAACGGGAGCTCCCCGCGCCACGGCTGTACCCATGGACGCGGCAAAACCATGGGGGCAGGAGGAGACACAACCAATTGATATGGGGAATAGACATGAGTATGAATAGAACAAGTATTTGAAACATGTAATGGTATGTGTTTATATATGATCATTGATAAGTCCTCATACTGTATAATCAAATATGATAATTATTGATAATCAATATGTAATATGTAATATCATGTAATATCAATTAACATCATATCGTCAACCAACATTCCATCGGATAATGCTAGTGAAGGTTGAGGCCACTGGAGCTTCCACCCTGGCTCCAAATCGCTTCCGCTCCCAACCAACAGCCAAACACGTAAACAAAAAAATAATCTCCAGGATGGCTCCTCTTGTTCATTCGTGACTCTGCTTGTTCCCTGGAAGAGGTACAACTGTGCTCAGCATGCATGGTATCTACTTGCAGGATCTTGCAGGTGCAGTAAGCGCAGCATCGTCGCCAATAGAAAGAACTTGCATAGCATGCCAAAGCAACTTGGACATCAGCATGGGGTCAATGCAATCACCAAGGACTGGTCGTTGTGAAAATCCCAAGACAGGCTACAGTGGCTGGCAAATTATGTTTTCATGATGGATCAGAATAGTCACATTTCGAGCTGTATCAAGACCTCCTGGATTGAAAGCATTGGTCTTTGCAAGAACGTGGTACTATCAGCCGTATGAGTGGTTTCCTGACTGTGATCCATTGCTGAATCTTTGACCAACTCCATTGAGGCGCCTGAATGCCAAGACCCCACAGCATGGCGCCAAGGTAGGCGGGGTGCCGTTCCCAACGATAAACTCCTTCCTTCCGTCGCTCAGAAACATCGGAGTTTCACAGCGAAAAGCAACGTCACTCCATCACTGAACTGTTGTTTACGGCCGATATCAATCAACAGCCAACGACGAATCACAGAGCACCAATAATCAATCACCAATGATTGCAAGACTTGAACTACCATTTGGTTTCACCACTCCTTGTAGCTCCAAATCGCTCCCCCTTTCAAGGGATACATATAGGATCATATAGGGATACCACCAACCAAACAAGAGTTGAATCAATGGATAAAGGCAAAACCGTTCGAACAAATCGCGGCAGCAGCTCCTGAACGATTCTTCGATCAGGAATCTCTAGGCCAACAAAATCTTCCGGCCGCTCTTCCTGCAGAAAAGGACCAAACAAACAGAAAAGAAACACACAGCAAAATACAGAAAACAATAAGTACTTAAGGACAACAATAGGTCAGAAATCTGAAGCAAGAAGTCATAAACATAATAAAATGTATTAAGTAATTTGGATACTTCTGGAAATCTTAAGCAATAAGTATCAATAAGCAATTCACTACGTATATAAGTATACACATATAGATGGAAAAGTTGTTGTCATAGGCGTCCTTGGGCAGTAGAAGCGCATCATCTTAATCGGATCAGATCATATACGAATGTGTAGTAGCTGCATGCGGAAGTCGGCAATGTAAAGAATGCTGGTATAGCTCCTGCTTAACATGAAATCTATATATCCGTATCATCTTTTCCGTGTTCAAAGATGGGTCTCCTAATTTGCCGGGCTCCACACTTGAGTCAGTCATGATCCGGTGTTGGGAAAGCTGTGCGGATCTGCCAAGTCTTCCGCACCTCTTCTGGCATATTTCGGCCTCCACGGACGGGAACTCTGATGGTGGGTTGCAATCAACTCTACAGTTTCCCAACTAAACTGATCATTTGGAGATGGGAACCAAGATGAACCAGGCATAATCCTGCGGACATGGACGTTTACTGCCGATTGTTGGCGGCCCAATATGTTTGTTGAACTCTTTGATGAATGATGGTCACTAAGAAACCACCAGAAGCCAATAACCGATGGGAATCGATGGGATAGATTCACCAGCTAATCAAAATCAACAAGTACACGCACATATCGGACACAGAAGCACCAAGAACTACCATTGGTTCATGATGGTTCTACTGACAAGTCAGCGTTTTGTGGACACCGCGCAGCCAATTCAACAGCGCTGAAGTTGCTCACTGCTGTAGCCTCGAAGGCAACCCCTTAGATCCACCCCTTGGAAGGTTTGAGCCACGATGATCCGAGGATTCAACTCGGAGGTGCCACTGAGGTGCCATGATGCAATGTTGGTGGTGCGTCACCACCCATGGAAAATTTGCCTGTCAACCAACCATTTGTTAAGAATTACTAGGGGAAATAAGCCGAATGATTGAGAAACCACTTACCAGATTTCCCAACTTTTGGGTTGAGACTGAATAGTGATCGAATGATGCTGCATGCTTCGCCGAAAACATTGCTGATAGCAAGAAAATGGTGTGAAACGACAGCCTTTTTCTGAGAACACGAATCACACCTGCTAGATGTGTAAATGAATTCATGCATGGAGAAGATGGCAAGTGGCAAGAACAGATCCCAATCATGTCACCTCTATACTCTCAGGCATTCCACCGTTTTTAGCTATGGAAAAACGTCACTATGTGAAGATGGTCATCTTACACTTTGCCAGTCTACGATTTTTTTAGATATGTAAAAAACCTGAATGATGATCTTAGGTTTGACCTGCACACCCCAGCAGTGTTGGAGCCACTCCCAGATCCGCTTCCACTACGTCCAAGTCACAGCTGGCCCAGTAGTTCCGCTGGCCAGTGCGACTCGCAGATGCGATGAGCAACTGCGCAGCAGCAGGTTGGCTGGTCAGCTTCATGGGTTCTCCACAATGCGCTTGCCTCGTTAAAACCAACCTAGTAAGACACCAACATGGAGTCATGTTGCCCAAAAAGAAGTGGGGCACCAACAAAGCTGGTGCCTGTTTAGCCATGTCTAGAGAGAAACCGATCGAACAATTTGGGGTGTTCATAGATGGTGTACCCCAGAAAATGACCCCTTTCCATATGAACATCCTCAATCTGGGCCCTTCTATCACTTCATAGCTACAGTATGATCCTGTCCCTATGAACATTTGCGGACGGAGCTGGGAAGGTCAAAATTGGACCAAGGATCAGCATCAAATAGCTCACCGGATCCTGGGAAAGTCGAAGATCCCAATCCAAAAATATTTCACAGCACCACAAATTCCAAGTTCCGTTGGCTGGGACTATCTTTATCTATCTTTTCATCCCTTAAAGGGTCCCAATTTCGGTGGCCCAAAAGGGACTGACGGGAGCTCTGGAAGTCTGACAGACCCTCTCACCTGTCCACAGGCACAGAGAGCCGCCTCAAAAGCCACAGGAGGTGCTGTCACAGCCCATCCCAGGAAGCTACTCTCAAGACAATGTGATTTGTGGTGCAAATCTTTGGCTAGCATTCTTATCGTTCTTGCATGTAGCATCAAGCTTGGCTACCTGAACTCCAACGTGTCACAGCGAAGGCGTCATGGCCAAGGGCTTGACGCCGAGCAAAGCGAAGGATTTCCAGATCTTGAAATCCGGAAACCACCTGGCTTTCAGCTTTGCGCTACATGCTGGTAGTTCTTGCTCGAAAACCAATTATGACCAACTATCATAGCTTTCCCAACCATTTGCTAATGCCTGCTAGGGAAATGAAAAATGATACTGTAAATATCTTAATCCACCAACCAAAAAGAAAGGACGTCATCATATTCATGTGGATACATAATCTTTCATAGACGCATACATGTGGCTGTATCTGTATGGATGTAAGATGTGTATCAATATGTATCTAATATCCAAAGTATCAATCAGCAAGTACTTTGCCAAACATCATTGTTGTTCTATCACCTAGTCAAGATTTGTTTCCCCAACAAACAGAAAAAACACAATTAAGATGATTGGTGGTAACATGTGGTACAATAGTCGAGGATAGCATATACTCAGAAGTTTGTGCAAACATTTTTCAAGCATTTGCTGGTTCAGAACAACAAAATCATGATCTATCTGTGATCGTGGCTTCTGATTGGGAATGCTCAGTGTATCGACCAGCTGATATACATTTGCTACAGTGATACAGGATCATTTCCATCGACTGCATTTGAGCGCCAATCCAATCATCAACACTTGGACATGCACCTTCCAGTTCTTTGAAACCTGCAGCCGCAGAAAGCAATACCTGAAGGATAGCGTGGGATACTATGGAACATTTAGGCTCGCAGCAAACACATCTGCAATGCATTCTCGACGGAGTTTGACTACAAGGCAGATAAAGGGTCCGAGCTTTCTCAACCGGTGGAAGGCTTGGAAACTCCGGTCTCCCTGCGGCACCTCCACTCGAGGAAAAGCTCCAAGCAACTAAAGGCAACTGCTGCGTTGAACCTGAAATCCATGGGCTTTTGAATGTGGCGGCTGTCGAACTCTTGGAGATGACCAAATGCAGTGGTGAACATGCAAGGCCACAAGCTGGCTCAAGCAAGCTGCATTTGAAAGCTCTCTTTTCCCACTTTGACCTAAAAAATTTGGCCATACAAGATGGGCACCAACCCAAGCCATGATGTGCCATGATATCTTGTAACGCAAAACCAACCAGCTTTGAGGTAACTGCTGCCCCCTTCTGCAATGGATCATGATTTCCCTTTCAACGAACATGGACTTGTTCTTTTTGGCTGCTACAAACTGGAGCTCACGAAGGTCAAAGTCCAACTTGGTTTGCTGCAAAAATAAACACACCTGGGCCAATGGCCTCTGGTCCATCCAAGGATGTACCCCATGGGACCTTCATAAATCCACCTGGGAGTCCACACGCAGGGAACATAGGGAAAAACAGCGAAATACCTCGGTCAGGAGAGGCAGCAAACTGTAGGAAATTTCAATCATTGGTTGCGCATCACCTCCACAAACAATAATTCTAGCAATGATATTTCAAAATGGTGGTATTGCCAGGATCTACCATGTGTTTGTTGACCAAGAAGTTTAACAGTTTACCGCAATGAATTCAGTAAACAGTCGGTTGGACAAAGGTTAGGGCTTATTACAGGGTGGTTTCAATTCCTGAAAACTAATGGCCTCACATGTACAGCGCTGCATATGGAGAAAAACCTGCAGTGGTCTGCTTTCTCCACCCAGTTGATAGCGCTTTCAATCATTGCAGGGACAAGCATGGTAAGCTGGTTGATCCGCGTTCAAGTCTACACACACATCTACTATTGCACTTTTCTTTTGCAATGCCACACACTGCCTAAGCAATCAACACCTCTTCGCAGCAATTGACCCTGACAAATGGCACACGTGGCACGACTGACGATGTTGTGAAACACCTTGGGTACCAACCATACTGAGGGACACTACCAACTTTGAGGGTGCTACATTTTTTCAGCATTTATGTATATGTACCTATGAAATGCATTTAGATCTTTATACAATATACTGTATGCAAGTGGTAGGGACGCCCAAGTTCTCGTGGATCTGGATGAGAGAACCCTATGGCAAGATCTGGCAACGCAAGATGAACGGCCGGGGTTCCTTTTCTCCTTTCCAAACTGCGGATAACATGTAATGGTGAATCCAGCACAAGTGGTTTTCACTTGCATTGGTCCCTCTTCTCAAGGAATGAATCGGTGATCTTACTTCGGACACACGTGTGGATTGGTAGGTGAGCGCACGCTGGTGTCATCTTCAAACGTATCTACTCAACTCCTTCTCTTCGTCGTTGACGCGCTGACCGCATGGCTGCATCACTTACGATTTTCCACTGACTACCTATCTGGAAAAATGTCTCGAGTTCGCGACAGCTGCACTTGGTGAGCGCATTTCCAAGTTGCGCTTCTGAGTGTACCCACCGTAGAATTACTCCGGTGGTTCTTTGTGAATGCTTTATGCACATCAACTCAAGACTGGTACGGCGTTCAGCACCCTGTGTGTTGAGTTCCTCCGTGGACAACTTATCATACACATTCCTACTATCCGAGATGACACAACCAGGAACCGAACGAACAGCTTCATCAACCTCGAAAACGTTGGTGCCTCCATTACAGATCTCACCCCACTGGTGCCTAGCATGGTACAATATGTCTTCCCCATTAACCACAGCAGCAGCTTCAGCAGCACCAGGACTCCTCACAACCCGATCGATCTTATTAGAGTGCCATCCTATCAGAGACACTTTCTCCATGTGACCCTCCAACAGTGACATCGGTGCGCCTGGCTGGCTGGACTTTCAGCACGGGCCCTTGAGGTTCTGTTGGCTGTAGTCTGCCGGCTGGGTGAGGCTGCCCTCTTGGTGGTGTATCTTCTCAGAGTTGTTGGTTCTGCTGGTTCCATGGGTACATCTGCGGGTTCTTGTTGACTGTCTTCCCATTCCATCTCGGTGGGCACCTCGGCAGTCACGTCTTCATACTCATGTCGACCAAGCTCACTGACCATTCGAGGGATGGTCCACGGAGCCTTCTTGTCCTCCTCCGTGACAAGGTGTTCCAGGACTTCTTCCTGGGTTGTGGCTGGTCGTAGCTGTTCAACGCTACAATTCAAGAGCCTTCGCCCCCGAATCAACCACAGGGCGCTGCCTGCTCGAAGTTGCCCATCGGCTTCTCGATGGGTCTCGGTGACGAGCACTCGAGCTGGACCAAGGAAACCTCCATTCTTGTTGCCTCCATAGCACTTGGGAAGTTGCTTCCTCCAGTAGTAGACGAGGTCACCTGGACGGTAGGCGAGCTTTCTCATGGTTCTTGAGTTGAGTGCCCGTTGAATACGTTCTCGAGCATTCCATTCAGAGTGCGCCTGTTCTGCCACTCTCATCTGTTCAATGCCCTCTTGGAACTCTGTGTTTGGGTTTGCGATGACTTCCTGGATGTCTCTTCCCTCCAGGCTGTTCACAAAACGCCCAGTCTCATCTGGCGCCCTGCCCAATGCGTGTTGGACTGGGGAGTATCCTCGCACTAGCTCTCTCTGATTGAAGGTCTGAAATGCAGTGGCTAATGCTTGTTCTGGAGTAATCTCAGGTTTCTCTGCTACGAGCTTGTCCATGACATCTTTCAGGCCTCGAATGGCCTGTTCGCAGATGCCGAACTTCCAGTGGGCTTCTGCTGGCACGAAGTCAAGGTATATGGATTGAGCGTCACAGAACGCTTCGAGTTCATTGGAGCGGAAAGCACCGGCTGGGTCCAACCTTAACGTGTTGGGTTTTCCGAAGTATTGAGCCCAACCTTCTTGGAAATAGTGAATTAACTGCGCAGCACTCATGGTTTGTTTCCTACCCCTGCTGAGGATACGAGCAACACGAAACCTACTTCCCTCATCGATTATCAACGCAAAACCAACCGTCTCTTTGGTTTCCCCATGAGTCCAATGACCTCCATCAGCACACACCACAGACCACTTTGGGGGAAGCGGCTCCAACGACGACACATTCTTACTCGTGATCCTACTACCAGCTTCGCAAACAGAACACTTGAACTTTTCAGCCAACTTGATTACCCGTTCACTGGCTCCCCTCTTCTTCAAAGCCAGCACCAAGTTCCGAACACTTCCATGACCGGTCGCAGCATGAAGGAGATATAATTGCTTGTTGATTTCATCATCGCTCTTATCCTTATGGTCTCCCATAGCAACCATCCCTTCAACCTGGTCTCCCTGACTCTCTCTCTCTCAGCGC
This sequence comes from Symbiodinium kawagutii, assembly GCA_009767595.1. Classification (NCBI taxonomy): domain Eukaryota; class Dinophyceae; order Suessiales; family Symbiodiniaceae; genus Symbiodinium; species Symbiodinium kawagutii. The sequence goes on from VSDK01014080.1 coordinate 32,670, forward strand.
TCCCCTTATGGTTTCCCGGGGTCTCAACCACAGCCTTGGTTCTCCCTGGCACCATGTGGGTTTCCGAGCAGCTTCCGCACTTCAGCTTCATCCCATGTGCATGTACTTCCTTACAGTAACAATGGCTTCCACTCCCAAACAACCGAGGTAACTGACTATCCCCATTGATCTCAGCTCCAACCTGGTTACCACTCATCTCAACCTTGATGGCATCCACAAACCGCTTACAAAACTCAGGAGTGTAGTAAGCCGTGCTACGTGTCATGGAACCCTCACACACCGCATGTTGGTAATGCTTCGGACATGAACATCGCAGCTCCATGTGTTCGGAAACCCTCTTGTGAGTGGTCATGAGTTTCCAACCCTTTTTCATCAGTCGTTGGTTACCCGAATGACGAAGATTCACTTGGCATCCATGAACAACCGCGGTAAACAACCCATACTTCTCTTGAAGTTTCTGCATGATGGGCAACCTCCAAGCTTGACATCGTTCTGACCACTCCCAAGTAACATGGATTCCCAATTGGACACAGTGGTGGAAAATGCAACAACCCCCCACATATTGTTTCAGAACAGCTCTACGTTTCTCTTCGAGATCCCTACGTTGTTCTTCCGTTCGTTGGTTCATGCTCTGAATTGGGGAGTATGGCCCACATTCCGGTGAGATGAAAACGTGCTTGGGTTTCAACCGGGTGATGGTGTCCATGATCAACCGAACTCCTTCATTGGTACCCAGATCACCCCCATTCCACTGCGCACATCGGATTGCTGCATTCTCTCGCTGAGCGGACAGTTGCACAGCCTGGGACAGTCGGCTGTTGGGACTGCAAGCAATTTCGACCAAAATGGTCTGGTTGGAATCATGTGTGAGATTCTCGAAAGCTTTAGCGGCTATATCGTTCTCTATACTATTCAAAAATCTCATGGCCCCAGGAGTCAGGGATTTGCCTACCTGCTCCTTGCATGGACTTTCTCCTACCCTAATGCTATCTTCGGAATCCTTGCTACTCACTTCGTCTCCTTCGGCGTCACTGCTCCCCAGGAGTTGGTTTCCATCTCCTCGTCGCGCTGGTTTGGCTTCTTGTGCTGACGGCCGCGAAGTGTCTCTAACTCTTCCTTCATCTCTGACATCTGCTCGGCCATCTGGCGCACCAAGCCTTCCAAAGCAGCAGTGCTGGCATGACTGCTGGCCACATCGGAAGCTGTGCTGCGCTTCTCCTGAATGGCCGGGTTCTTCTTCGGCATGGTCTTCATGGTTGGTGGTTGCAGCTGTTCCTCCTTCAGCCAATTGGCCAGTCGACGAAGACGAGCACTGCACTGCCCTTCCTCGCTGGTAGTGATCACCCAGGCTGCATACTTGGGATGCTCGGTCTTGACTTCCTCGTAGCTCTTGGAACTGAACTCTCCGAACCCTGTTGGGTCGCTCCCATCGGCCTGGCTGATCTGGTAGATCTTGTCCATGGCAGTCTTCTGCAGCTGCGCAATCGTGGCGTTCTCGTCCACTGGGATGCGCAAGGTCTCCTGCAGGAACTTCTGGAGCTCGCACTTCTTGCGAGATGCTTTGTTCAGCTGCACCACCCATTGCTGAAGATCGGTACGCTGTTTCCGACCCGACAGTCCTTTCTCCTCTTGCAGTTCCTCCAGCCGCACCTTGAGTTCCATCACACTCCAACTCTCGGGTGCCACTTCGCCCAAGGACAGCAGTTCTTGGATGTAGTCCGCCTTGGTCTTCGACGGCATGGCTGGCACTTTGTGAGTTGTCCGAGTGATCTGGGCTCACGGGAAAAGATGGCTGCAGTTGGCTGACTTCGGAACTGCTGTGAGCACATGTGTGTATGTGTGTGTCAGTGTGTTCAGCACGCTTCAGGTTCAACCCCTTCCCCAAAACGTGCTCCCCTATGTGATCATGATTCATTCCTCTTGATGAGTGTCCCCTACTACCTTCTGCCTGTGGATTCTCCCCTAGGTCCTCTCCAACTTTGTCAGGCACCAAAGTCGGGAGGTGCTGTCCCTAGCAGAAATCGGCTAGGCTTGGGATCGCACTTTTGCAATCCTTGGCCTGACTGTACAGGTCTGACGTCAGATCCAAAAGCTGATGTCCTGAGGCAGATCGGACGACTGGCACGACCTTGTACTGGTCCAACTTCCGGAAGGCAATGAGGTCAGCCTCGAAGTCAATGATGGCCCCAAGAGACCGCAAGGTCTCCACCGAGATCAAGATGGGCCCATTGCCCTTGTCCAGGGCATGCACTCGCAACGTGCCTGGTCGACTGTTGGCACCAATCTCCACCTCGGCTGTGGACACACATGTGTCCTTCGACGAGTTTCCGAAGCCGAAGGTTGGAGTCTCCTTGTTGTTCACATTCAAGATGCCGGTTGTCCCATACTTCTCCTTGTTCACCTGCATCAGCCGTTCGAGGGCATAGACTGACGCCAAGGTGCAAGTTGCACCTCCGTCCAAGATGCCATGCCACGGTCCACAGCCTCCTGGGTACTAGGCCCAGTAGTGCTCATTGCCATGTTCTGGTACTCCTTGGTGTCCTCCATGTAGGCCTCATTGTCGACGTAGCACACAAAAGGGGCTGCTTCAGTCGTCGCTGAAGCTTGGGCTGCTGGTCCACTTCGGTCTGGGCATTGTCCAGTACGGTGACCACCACCGCATCGAAGGCAGGTCACACTGCCCTTCTTTCCTTGCCCTTTTCCCCCTTTCTCCCATGGCCTGGACTGAGTGCTACTGGTCTTGTAGTACTGCCGGGACATCTTCACAGTTTTCTGTCGTTCTCGAGCTTCACGAAGGGTCCTCTTGGCTCGGTCCATCATCATGTAGGCCTCTTCTGCTTGTTCTTCTGCGGCCCACATCAACTCGAGCCCTTCATCAGAGAGCCCTTGTAGATCTTCGGTCCACATGGCTCATCAGGACTTCCATATGAGTCCTCACCCATCATAACTTCTTCCTGCCACATGGCTGCTGCTCTGGTGCTTCCATCTCTTCTCTTCAGGTCATCCTCCGGCCATTGCGAGCGCAGCTCCTGGGCTACGCGCTGGAGGCCAAAGTTGCCCCGAAGGGCAGTTTGGATGACGTTCCGTTCATTGGCATCCAGAGATGCGTCTTGCAACAGATACCAGCCCTGCAGGAAATCTGGTAGTAGGTCTTGTCCATCGCGTTGCCAGGCAGCTGACTCTGTGTCCTCAGAGCCCCGGTAGCTACGCCACTGTCCTTGGCGCTGCCACGATCCCCACGGGTCCTCTGAGTCAACACCACTGCCTGCTGGTTCATCTTGTCCTGAGTGGTACTCATCATCATCATCATCGGCGGCTGCGCTGGGTGCTTCTCCGGCTCCTTGATCCCAGCTGCGACCATTGTCCCAAGAGCCATAGGTTGAGCTTCCCCTCTCGCCAACGAGAGTCCCAGCCTGACCAAGACTCACGGTCATACTGGCGGGAGACTCGACCAAAAGCTTGCCGTGCACGAACATAGGCCTCGGTCTTCCGGGTCACATATTCATTCATCGTTTCGTGACGGCGACGCTTGGTGCTCTTGAAGTACTTGTTCAAGTGATCAGTCATGTCACTGATCTGAGGTCGGCCCAAGGCTTGACGAAGGTGGTCAAGTAGATGTTGAACACCTCCATTGAAGCTCAACCACTCGGCTCGTTTGCCGATGATGTAGCGCTTGGCCGTGCCCGTCAGCTCGCTGACCAAGCGAGGTCCGCAAAGGGCACGTTTGTGCCATGCAATGCCTTGCTCCCACTGCAAGGCCATCTCTTCAAAAGCCTGGAATGTTGCGGCTTCTCCATTCCAGATTGGCACACCATCTCGGGACCTCATGGTATCCCTATCACTCGTCATCTGTCTTGGCGATGCGAAGACAGTCCCCTGGATCTCTTTTTTCACACGAGCCTCTCGTAAGAGGCTCCGCTACCATGCAAGTGGTAGGGACGCCCAAGTTCTCGTGGATCTGGATGAGAGAACCCTATGGCAAGATCTGGCAACGCAAGATGAACGGCCGGGGTTCCTTTTCTCCTTTCCAAACTGCGGATAACATGCAATGGTGAATCCAGCACAAGTGGTTTTCACTTGCACTGTATATGCGTATGCATGCACAGGCGCCCATACTCCAACAATCCCACGTTGCTCGCAACCTCCCCGAACCCGAACCCTTCATGCTGCCCAGCGGCTCGTAATGTAGTCTGGCGGTAGCACTGTGGCTTCCATCCAAAATGACTCAGTGTGGCGGCTCACATCGAGTCATCATGGGTATCCGTCGGTATCCGTAATCGCCTCCTTTACCAGGTGATCACAGTAAGCAAACAGCACCCAAAATAAGGACCTGTGACTGCTGTTTCAATAGTTATCTCCAATCAGGTTTCATAGTTGTCTCTATTCTACTATTGTTTGTTGCACCAGGAAGAGCACAACAGCATTTATATACATCTAGCTTTGCTCATGGCTCAGTTGGCAATCAACAACTGAGCTTGCCACGTGAAAGTACAAGATGCCTCGCTGCTGTTTGAACTGTGGGAGATTTCTAGGGGTCCAGTGGATCAGGGAACCCATTGCCATAAGGTAGATAAATACCAAGGGCTGACGATAGAGGATAGTTACGAACAATACTATGCGTGTGTGGCGTCCTTGCCAGAGCAAACTATATTTTTTGGGTATCTGTTCTCGGGAATAAAAATGATATTTGTCGTTGTCACAACCAAATGCACCAGAAACTTATAGGCAAATCTTCTGAAAGCTGTCGACTAAACTTTGGACCTTGACCAAGCATACTGAGTACTGCCAGGTTTGGACATGGGTGAAGCAGTGGTGAGTCGCTGCTCTCCAGCTCCCCCTGCAAATGAATGATTCCTGGCTCGCCGGATAAGAAGTAGATGAGAACCAAACTATGGAGTCAAAACATGTTGAACATACGTCATGACATGTCATGACATTCCCTATGAAGGCTTCTATGGTTACGTTTGAACTCATTATGGTATGTTCTCCCGAATCTATGCTACCCGAGTTGGAAACACTATTCACCTGACTGCATCCTAAGGGTACCATGGTCATGGTGTTGATCCTATGATACGCCAGCGTCCAACCTAAGGCCGAGGCAGGAAAAGAAGACTGCGATGGACCATGGACCCACAGAGTCTGGACCATCTTGGTCAAGCATCCTGCGGTGATAAGGTGACCGACTCCAAAGGTGTGGCGATCGTTACGGAGACATGATCAAATCTCACAGATGGTTGCAGATTTTTCAAGTATCTTCAAGATGATGGCTTCAAGATGCTTCAAGTATCTTCAATCTTCAAGTATGTGTGTGCGGTAGATACATTGATAATTGGTTGTTTTGGATTATGGTTTGTGAAGGCAATGAGATTCAGTTCAAACAAACCATACGTTTCTGTCCACCATTGCAGAGCTGCGTCGGTCCATAGGCAGGTTTCGCTAAGCGCAACACCTGCATGGAGCCTTAAGCCGAACAATGGGACATTCATTGAACTTGTTTCCAGCTTTCAAGGTGACTCTCAGCCCTTTTGCATTGCTTTCCCAGTCCTATGCGCAGCTGAGGGGAAATAGTCAATTGAAAAGATGAATAGCGGGGAATCTCCACCACTCTCTTGTATTTTGGCTGCGGTTTTCCGAACCCAAAGGTTTTGGGGGAGGTATTCTGAACCCACTCAGATGAAGATCCAGCTGAGTTTGGAACCCAAAGGTGGCACAAAGGACCAACAGACCCGTCTTGTTGGCGTAGTCCGTCAAAAAGATCACGCCAATGAGGTGGACCTCGATCGTTGCGACACAACAGCAATGAACACACAAAAACAAAAAAGCAACGACAACCAACGAACAGCAACCGACAGCAAGAACAGCAACAAGAACAAGAACAAGAACAAGAAGATGAACAAGAACAAGAACAAGAACATCATCAACAACAACAAGAAGAACACAACACTCCACGACATGACTCAACAAAAGTGACTGGAGTCACCAGCTCACAAACAAAAACCCAAGTTCACGTGGGCCTGGTGTTGACCAGCCAAGATGGGGCTCAGCAAACAGAGGACTGAGGGTCGGGCCAATAAAAAAGACCAAATAAACCAAGTCGCCGGGAAGAGGTCTGCCTATATCAGCTGGGCTGTCTCATCTTTGTCTTTTCTACTCATCAACCAACTTTACAGGGAAACCATGATGGAAGTTGGGTTACACCAGTTTCATGGACAAAACCATGGCGACTGAGCTGTGCTTTGAACGGCACAACACTTCGGTCTGCGGGCCGCGACGAAAGAGTTCTTCCCTCCAAGCATGTCATCTGTAGAATCCAGGACTGGAAAGTCTCGTGCGAATCTCATCATTCTCCCTACAGTGGATGTTCTTCCTGCCCTGTGACTGATCTGGGTGTTTCTCAAAATAGGGGTACTCCCAAGTCATCCTTTAATAGTCATTTGTTAGTAATAAAACCACCATTTTTGGGGATCCCTATGGCTTGAGAAAGCACCATCTTGGCCTGTGAAGTAATGATGCCACACAGGAAAGCACCCGCGGCCACCCTGTCCGAAGGCGCAAGGCTGGCGCTGGCCGCTGGGGATCAGATCCAAGGGAGATCTCATCGAAGCATCCATACTCGGAGGGACAACACCAGCTGTTTACGCACATGGAGGGTGTTTATCACTGTGGATCCCCCACCATAGGCGAATCAATTTTGTATATATATATACATATATACAGATATATTGATTCAATGATTGATGCTAGTTAATTAATCAAATTATCATATATGGATGTATTGATAGTTAATTCTAGTATATCAATATTGAGCAAACTCAGTTTGGCAGTTCCAAGTCCTGACGACTCTCTGGTAAAGAAGTCAGCGCTTTGAAGATAGCGCAACTAGCGATGAGTGTAGTGCACTTCTCCTGGTGTTTTGTTCGTAGTTGCAGTGTGTCATGGAGATGATGGACAACAAATACATTGGTATGGATAATGTGGCAATGGTAAATGGTAGATAACGGGTCAGAATGGTTTATGAGAAATTATGAATCATGACTAATTACTTCTAATGGTTTGGCAGGATCAACAATGGTTATAATCAAACATGGTTCTTCTCACAGTAGGGATACCTCCCAATCATCCAATCTATTAACCACTTCTGGTAATAACACCATCAATAGCTTTGGGGTTCCCAAATTGGCTTGAAAAACCACCATTGAGCAGTACGAGCCATGCCCAACTAAAACAAACAATGCTTGGCAGTCTTGGCAGCCAGCGCCGTGATCATCCACCGTCAACAACAACCACAAGGCGCCCCCCCCCGGTCGTTTTTGGTTGGCTGTGTTGCGCTGCATTTAAGCCTGGTGGTTGGTCAATATCGCTTTGCACCAGCAACAGCACCAACTTCATCAACAACAATGATAGCCAGGCCACGGCTGTTTGCGGATCCTGGTCCGTGCTTTCCCCCTCAAAAACAAAACAAACAAATCAACAGCCTCGCGACCCGGTATTTCTGCTGGGAATTCATGATCTAAATTTAGCAACCTGAGCTCTTGGTGTTCTCAAACTGTTGGACCGCACGGGGGGAGTGGCCTAAAGGCTTGCTTCCCTCTGACAGGATCTGGGTACTCATGCTCGTCTGTGTACCTGCAACAAGTCCAGCTGCATGGTCTGATGATGCACGTTTCTGAAAAACATGCCAGCCTCAGTGAATGTCTAGTTGGAAGGGAGCTGTGCCATCAGCATGTTGACGCAAGTGTTGTTTGACCATTTATCTGGAGGCAATAGATATGCTTATCTAATTGAAAAATATGAACTCTTCGCATGTCCACAACTGTTCTCAAGGGCATCCTTGTTGGCGCACACTTGCTTTGGAGTCCGCACCGGTGAATGCTTTGCCGGCCTCTTCAACGGCAAAAGTGCAGCGTCACTGGGTCGTCTTTGTAAATATTGAAGATAAGATAACCGCAAACTTTCATGCTGAAAACAGATCCAAAGCGGTCAAAACACGCTTCTGCAATCCCCTTGTATCTACAGTCATGAGGTGGATAAGAGGGATCTGCACGTTGTGGATGAGTTCCTCCCGACCGTCGTGAAGGTTGCAGCGAAGCCGTTGCTTCCAGGTTGGCTATTTGTGTGGGCTGTGCCGTAGGCACCTTGTGGATCCCAACGTCAGCAACAAGTTCAAACATGCTGATATGCACATGTATACTGTAACTAATTGTATAGGAACGGCCAGTAAATAAACAAAGAAATATCTCTTTATAAATAAATAAATAAATAAATAAATAAATAAATAAATAAATATATAAATATATATATATATATAATATTTTATATATACACAACTTTTGACACATATGTCCAAATGAATAAATGCATATATACAACACATACATTAAAATATCTGAATGTATCGATGAGCTGTCCCTATTACATACTATTGTAATACATGCATGCTGCATACACACATCGTGCTGATGATGCTGGAAACCCAATGCCATGGCTAGGGAAAACATGGAACCAACCATTCATTGACACCTCATGTTCTAACGTGCATCATTTTCCCAGCAATGTTCGATATATGCTCACCAGCTCAATAACTGATGTACCATCAAATAGAGGGGTCTTTTAACATCCATGTTTCCTAGCATAATCCAAATGGCAGTGGGTCAAAACCCTGTACCCCTGGTTTCCCGATTAACATTGATTAACCTGTGTTTTCCCTGTAGTTTCTTGGTTATTCTCCCCCATGAAATTGGTTGGTTCACTGCTTGACCCAGCTCGCCAAATAACATGGCGGATGAACATCTGAGCAGCTCTTCATCCATCCGCCTCTCTGGCAGAATCGGGGGCATCGATGGCCGCGCATTGGCGTTCACCTCGCGGACCTCTTTGGGCTCCACCTGGGGCTGCGCCAGCAGCCACGGCTGAACAAGAGCCAGCACGTGTGGTGAAGGGGCGAACGGTTTTCGTTGGTGCATGGTTGTTAGATGTTGTTGGTTCAACAAAAAACACAAACATGTGGTGTCAATGATGATACTCTCAGTGATCACTCTGAGATTTTGCTATACTGGCTATACTAAGAAAGGTTCTGTAGGTAGATTCTCTCCATGTTGACTGCCTGGATGGCTTCAGACTTGGCATCCCTTTCAACTACAAAGGACTCACTGGCGCTCATGCTTGCACCACTGGTGCAGTCCTGCCTTGGATTCAGCTGCCGGCTTCTCCCTGGCGACAGGAACAGCTGGGTAGCTCTGGAGCTGTGCTCAAGGTGCTTTTGTTTGATGAGGTTGATGGACCTGCGGAGTACACTGTGGGCCAATATCAGACACATGGAAGCCTGATCAAGACACTGATATATAATGAATAACTATACATGGCCATTCTTGGAAGTGGATGGAAGTAGGGTGGCATCCCCATGATCACATCTAAATCATGACAAGTCTTGCACGGTATGTTCTTTGCTTGCCTTTTCTAGTTGCTCAATTGTCTTAATTTGATCATACTGGTGGTTCTCTCTGGCAGGTCCAAATTGCGGACAGCGGATGGTTGCCACACGGTAGGAATCTGGGTTTCAATGTCTCCATGCAACGATTCCCCGTGCCTTCCCTTCTTGGGTGGAAGAGGATGGTGCTGTTCCTGTGCAGCGCTGTGTTGAGATCACCACTTTTTCACACCATGTTTGGCCTAGATTTGGGCAACGGCAACCTCCCACACAAGACTTGACCCAGAAAATCGCCGTGACACGACGCACGACTTCTCTCAGCCGCAGGTATATGGTATGTGGCTGCCAAGCTCAAGCCATTCACCTAGAAACGTCACTGGGCCAACCATGGCATACAACGCTTGGGGCATAGCCGGGCATAGCGCTTCGTGGCCAAGGCTTAACATGGCGATACCATGGGCGACGACTCTTCCAAGGCCCCCAGCCCTGGGCAAAGGCGGCGGTCTCAGGCGATCCTCCTCCTCGCCTGGAGCCACAAGTTCTTGGTGGAAGGTCTCATCAAAGGAATGAAGAAATTGGTGGATTTATACATGTATAAGTATACATATGTATACATAGGTATTATTATACAATAATTTATGAATCGAAATTTAATCAAATGTAGAGTTAGATATCAAGAAATGATAACTTCTATGCTATGTTTTGCCAAAGGTGGCTCACCTAAAGACTGGAACATGTATGAACATGTACTTATAGCCTTGACGGTTGAGGAGTGCTGCCAACTATACTTAACTATAGTTGAGTTATTCATGGATGAAAACATTACGCATGGATGTGACTAGCAATGGTGTTCCTCCAAGACTGGCAGTTGGACCACTGATCGAACATCGAAAAATGCCGCTTCAAGGTTGCTGCAAATGATTCTATGTTGGCGGCATTGCATCTTGCTGCGTTGACAACTGTGAGATTGGCTAGACATATTTGCTGGAATCTGACAAGCTATCTATCTATCTGTTTATCTATCTGTCTATCTATCTATCTATCTATGCTGATGTGTCTTCAAATTAAGGCCAAACATCTGCGAAGCATCCACAGTTTTAGTGAAACCGGCATCATCCACAGGCCCAGGCTCATCAACTACTGCTGCGGTGGTCGGTTTGTCTCTTGGGTGTGGCCCCTCAAGACTGTGCTTTCGTAAACCAACAGAGGTAGTGTGGCAGCAACGAAACTATGATTGTATCGGAGAACCATGATGGTTTTGGTGATTGGCAACTTGTTGCAACACAATCATCGAACTACACTGTACATGATTGGCTTACATCTCCGCTATCATCACCTGTTGTCAAGTGCCTTCCAACCTGTAACAAGTGTAGTTTCGGAGTGAAATGGTTTTGTACATATGGCTGTGGGTCCAAACCCTGTACCCCTGGTTCCCTATCATCAACCATGATTTTCCCTATAGTTTGTTGGTTATCATCCACCACTCTTGGTTGGTTAATACTGACCCATAGCTAGCTGGTATATCCCCTGTTATTGTTGCTTATTATCCCCATTATTAACCATTAACCAGCTAGGTAAACCATCATTTGGTTGATCAAGGTTGGTCAGTTCACCACTAACCAGCTATTATTCACCATTAACCAGCTATTGATTGCTTATTATCCCCTATTAACCACATTTCCATCCATCCCAGTGGTTTTTCGGGTGGATCGATGCGGTTCACCATGGCCACCCCCCGCCGCTGATCGCTGCGGCGCGCCTGGGGGCTTGGGTCCCATCACCGGTCGCTTCGCCACCGCCTCCTCCTTGACCTTGGCAGCAGCACCTTGGTGGCGACTGGTGGATGGCCTCAGGGGTCGTGGCTTGTGATGGAACATGGTGGAAAATTGTGATGGATATGATGGTTATAGTGGTCAAAATGGCTAGATATGATGGTTGTAATGGTTATAATGGTTATAATGGAAAATTGTGATGGTTATAATGGTTAATTATAATGGTTATGATGGAAAATTGTGATGGAAAATGGATAGTTAATGGTAGATATATCGTGGAAAACGGATAGTTATACCCTGACTATGGGTATAATGGTGGATAGTTGTGATGGAAATGTGTGGATCATCATGATGGACACTGCAGATTCAATGATTGTGATGTACAATTGGATAAACTGTAGTTCGATGGACAAGTTGTAAGTATCCAAATTGTGATGATTCATGATGGATAACTGATTTGATCATGGTGAATCATGGTGGTGAAGGATGTGGTGATGATTTGTGGTTCATGATGATTTGTTGTGGCTAGTGACGGATAGTGGTGAACAATGATGGTGCACTTTATGCTGATTCAGACTCACGCTATCTACATAGTTGTGGATATTGGCAAAAAACAGTTGAGGAACGAGCAGCGAAACTATGGGAACTATGACAAATTACAGGTGGTCGAGGGTGCCTGTACCACTGGTCAATGGTGGCTGTGTCAAACACCTGCAGGTGAAATCCACTCAAAAAACGAGCGAATTGATATGATGTTCTAATGATACTATCACAATAAACCCACACAAACAGTAAGTATAAATATATAAACCCACCCAAACCAAGATTTGCCAGCCGCTGATGTAGATGTACTTCGGAAGCTGCTTGGTTTATCAAATAACGCATTGGAATTTCACATGCTGACACTTGATTTAGACATTGTCGTTTTTATCCAGCCCGAGTTATAACAATGATTTCGATGTGGCACCCGCGACATCTTTGGTAGGGCAAACAAGGATTGATGTGGTGATTCATGATTCTATTCCAGTAATATATCCATGTTTTGTAGATAAGCAACACTTAGATTGGGGATGATTGGGGTAGGTATGATTGATGGTTGGCTATTGATGATTTGGTCAGTCTATTGATGCTTGGATGATTCATTGCTGAAAGGTCAACGGTACCAAAGCCTGTAGGGTGTTGATGATGGTGGTCCTGACCGGAGTCACCCAAAGAATAGGGTTACTCTGAGTATGGTTGATAGGGGTTACTGTACTACTGTTGATAATGGTTTAATAGTATAACCATAGCAATTATACCATATCAGCTATACCCTGATATTTGGCCCAAATATATTCAATTTCTCCATGAGTCAATCCAGTCCATGGCATGGTTGGCTCAACCAAATGGCCACGCTGCGTTCTCCAAGTGCCCAACTGGCAATCGCTGCAGCGCGTTGCTTGGCCCTTGCCTGACGGGATGGACTCGGAATTCCGTATACCTCATGGATTGACAGGCAACCTTATGGTGGTGAAGAAGGCATAAGCTAATGGATGCTAATGGTTTCATTCATCGTATACTTGGATGCTTAGAAGATGTGTTCTTCAAAATGTAGAGTGCATATCCATATCAAGCCGGCTTGATAGCTATACACTTGCGTGTTTTCTGTTCCTCTTAGACGGCTGTTGTGGGGAGCTTGTTTGGCCGATCCCTGATTCCTGAACTTCGGCCACGAAACACGAATCTAACAATCGAGAGAAACAAAACATATGGGGATGGGTCATAGCAACCAGCCCAACAAAGACTGCTCTGATCATTGATTGGATGTGAACAGCTGGGGTACCAGGGTTCTGATCCACAGCCACATACTACTGTAGGACCTGGCTTTTAGAGTGATGCAAAAACCAGCGCTTGGCAGCAGGTCCCCACCAACTCCCGGTGCCTCATTGGCTAAATCAATGTCTTTCAGCTTTCTAACCAGCTCGGCCTTGCTTCTGCCATTTGGATTGCAGCTGGGTAAGGAGTGGCAAGTCCCAGGTGTCCAACGTCTTTGCCCTCACAAAAATCATCCACCTGAAAATCTTGAAACTACATGTCCTGATGGTAGTGCTGTTCATGTGGCAATCTCCTTTCCAAGTGTTCATTATCATATGCATCAACGTCATCTGCAAGAGTCATCTTCAACCTTGAATCAATGGCGGGATCATCACTATCCCCCAGTGTCAGGACATACCATCCTAGCTCTGACAGCCAACATAGAGTTTCGCAGGTCAACGCTGAGGATCACACGAGCATCTTCTGATAGAGGGTCTTATCCTGAAAGCAAGCGGTCTCCAGTGCCGTCAACCAGACCTCCACTGAAGCAACCAACCGATTGCAAGTGGTGTTATATTTCATAATCATATGCAAATAGTAAAAATAAATGTACAAACATATAAATGAATAAATGAATAAATGAAATCAATATACGATACATACATTTATATACTTTAAAAACAGGAATATATTCTATTCTTGCATATTATTGCTGGCATTTGCTGCCTATATCGCTGTTGTTGATTGTGGCCTCTAGTTGTTGGACAGCCTCACAAACACATCACCTAGGCCCAGCATGGCCCAGCCTCACCAAGCCATCACTTAGGCCCAGCCTCACCCTCCTCCTCTGCAGTTTTGAGCTGCTGCACCACCTGCCGCTGGGCACATGCGAGGCCTGGATCCGAGGGCCTAGTAAGACCCTGCAAATGGAGAGTGTGGTAGTACAATAGATTTCCACCAAACATATTCAGGTTTCTTACACACCTAAAAACCCTCATGTTCATATTTTGGAGGGGGTAGTACCCTCCTTTCTGGACAGCTCTGCATTGCGTTGCTGAAGGTTTTGGCACCAACGAGGCCGCATTTAAAATGACACCAGATTCAGAGTTGCAAACCAGGTTTGGCATTGCTAATGTTTCCCAAAACTCCACCAAAATGCTTCCAAATGGCGATGCATCGTTGCTAGCACTAGATTGGAGCGTGTGACGTTTGCAGGCCAAGTTGTCTGCACATCACCGAACCCTGCGAACGGCCTGCGCCAGTTGTGCCTCTAACATAGCCCGCTCTGAAGCGCCATCCTGCGAGTTGTGAAGCCATGGTGGTTCCGTAATGATGAGTGAAGTCATGGTGGTGAAAGCAAGCCTGGCAACTGATGGTAAGGGTGACAACGATGGTGACCACTATGGCCAGGGCACATGTCATGGCGATAGTCCTGGTAATGATAATAGGCAAGCTGGCTCTGGTATGTGGTAGGTATGGTTCAAACTGGTTTCCCGATGTGCTGGTGTAAGTGTGAGTGGTATTGAGGGTCTCTGGTAAACCATGTTTGTGATGGAAACAGGACAGTGGGGGCTGTCATTGCCCTAGTCTGCACTGGCAATGGTTGTTGTTGTTTTATTGTTGCTGGTGTTGCTGTGTTGGAAGTATGTCTCAAAATCATGTCGCAGCCCCAGAAGACTCACGCAATACAAATGCAAATCCAACAATAGCCCCGCTCGCGGTGTGTCAAATCGGTACATGTGTTTCATGACCCATCTAATCCCATGTTACTGACCTGAAACAAGGAACTCTGGATGTGTTTTGCCAAAATGACAATCTGTCAGATTCTGAACTATGTTCACATTAGTTTTCGAACATGTAATCAATGTATTCGTAAATGATCATAGATGACATAAATGTAGAGATGGTCTTCTTCAGGATCTGTTTGATATGTGAGTCATGTATGTCAATCATTGTGCGCTCGCTTGCAGGTTATTTGAACCATCCAAGTGCAATATCAGCTATGCCCGGTTTTCTGTTCCAAACAGCAAAACAGAGCTTTGCTATAGACTGAACACCAACCTCATGTCAATAGAACGGCTACCCAACCGACGTGAGCCTACAGCAATAGCCCCAAGTCTGGAACTTGGCACTGTTTTTGGTACCCACACAGTGATATGTTTGGTGTTTCTGATAACGAAAAATCTTCCACCATCGTCACCAGTCGCATCCAACTGAGGACCCTCGACAAACCACTGACCATATTATCATCGTCGTTTGCCCATTGAAAACTACCATGACTTCAATGGTGGATCATGGAAGATCGTCGTATTGATGGTTCTTGGGGTTGTCCATGGCCATGACGTACCCCTATACAGCTGCTCGCTTTCTCAAGAGCTACACAGTATATAGGTGGTTTCTGAAGTCACAGGGGTACCCCCAGTTGTCATCCCAGTTAACCCCCAAATCATCCAGTTGATCAAGCATTGTTAATAAACCAATCATACCTTCGGGGTCCCCAAACTGCCCTGAGAAACCACCAGGATAGTAGTTGTTTAACCATCATTGTCAGGTAGTATCCCCTATTAAGGTATAAGCCATATAAAATCCGTATAAAACCATAGTTAACCATTGAAAATCCCATGGTTTCCCTATGTAAAAAACATTGTTTACCCATAATAATTGATGGTTACAACCCCTATAAATCCCTTAGAAACCACTTATAGGTTCCAACCGAAATAGGTTATAACTTATAACCCGAAAACTAATGCTTATAACCCCGAATCCCTTCGATTATAACCACCTATAAATCCCTTAGAAACCGCCAATTATTACCCATCATTTTTGGTGAATCCCCCCGAAAATGCCACCCATCCCGAACTCACCTGATCAACTCTCCGGAGGTTGGCAGGTTTAACCTTGCTGCGGTGCGGCTGACCGAGCTCGGGGTGGTGCGACGGTCCGACCCATGGGTCGGAAGGGCCTGGCTTCGATGAACCTCCAGTGATGAAGCTCCGAATTTTCGTCAACCATCAGTGAATTGATGAATTTCTGGTGAACTTGTATCATAATGATAGGAATATCCAGTTCTCATCATTGATCACTTGTGTGAACTATTCACTAGTGATGGTTGATGATCATCAATCATCAACCAACCATTATTGATCAACTGATCATTGATCATCATTCATCAGTGTGAACTTGTATCATCATCGTCAACCAACGGTTTTGGGTAGTGATACTGATATGACCTGGCAGCAACATCCACAAGTCTAGATTTAAAGACACACCAATTCAGGGGGGTTAAGAAATGGGTCAACCACAACTGCCAATAGTTGCTGACGTCCAACTGCTTGGTTGGTTGACCACAATCCCAAGTACTGGATGGTCCATACCTATCTCTCGATGGGGAAATGCTGCTGATATTTGGACATGACATGTAGCAATCCATTCGTACACCAAACATTATATAGCCAAATGTGGTCTAGGTATTGTCATATGACATATAGTGTAGGATTCCAGAGTCTAGGCTCATGGTGTACCATACTGCAATTACATGGAAACAAAAGAAACACGAACATGTGGCATACATCCAAAATGGGGAAATCCAAGAATGGATGGTTTATCACTAGAAATCCTTGATATAAAGGATGATTGATATCAAGGATGACAACTGGGGTCCCCAAACTGACCTGAGAACCACATCTGCATCCATACATCTCAAGGGTCCCGCGAGACCTTGGGACTACTCGAAGCCCACCTGACCACCACTGATGCCCCAAAGGTCGGTCAGCCTGGGCTGCCCACCGCCTTGTTCTCCAAGCCATCGTCCAGCTTCACCCCAAAGCTGAGGCGCGGAAAGCTGGTACCAGGGTGCTTGGAGCTTGGGTCAACCCACTGCCAACTTTCATCAGTGGGGAATATCAGCGTGTTGTGATATACAAAAAGGTCCGTGTATTCTACATATGCATGATGATCGCTTGCTTCTCTGAATACTGACAAAACACATCTTCTTCGGTGGGGCAAGGGCATCTCGTTCGCCGAGTATCGAACAGGGATGTATTCCCACATTTTGAAAATGGAGAACATACACATACATACATGCAATTGCATTTCTCCAAATAGGGGACCCCAAAAAAGCATGGTTTGGTGCTGTAAATGGTTGATATTGGATGATCCCCTATTTTCAGAAACTACGACATTACAATGTACACGCAAAGAGTCCATACATATTTAAAAACTAAATAGTATTTAGAAATTGAAAAACTGATTTTTGGCATATACTTAAAAACCATTAAGTCCATACTTTGTACATATGGTGGTTTCTCAAAATAGGGGTACCCCCAAGTCATCCTTTAAGAGTCATTTATAATATTTATAATGATAAATCAACCATTTTTGGGGTCCCTATTTTGAGAAACCACCATAATAAAAAACTTCCGTTTTGTTGCACAGGTCCGCTGAGAGTCCACACCGCTGGGTTTCCTCCACAAAGGAGACAATGCGCCCAGTTCGGCCGTTTAAGTCTTTGGCACCTGCAGGGATCAAGGCGTAGGCCGGCCTTCCGATGGTTGGCCAAATGGTACCCCCGACCCAGGTTGGTTCACAGTTGATAACTAGTGGGATGATTGGATGATTTTTAAATGCTTGATGATGCTTGCTGGTTGTTTTCTCAATGTTTGATGCTTCATTGGCGATGTTTTCTTACTTCTTCTTTATTGTTGAATCTGGTTAATGATGGCTAATGATGGTTCGTGGCCGTTGAATTCGGTTGATACACGTTGATAATGGCGAGCAATGGGTAATGACAGTTGACAAATGCTTGATAATCGCAAAGACTGGCTGAAAGTACTCCCCCATGGCATCCTGAAAGCTCGAATTCCCAAGTCTCGCACAGGGTTTTTTAAGGGATTGTCTAAAATAAGGGGAAAGGGATGAGAAAAAAAGAGGTCATTAGTCATTAGCCGTTCGGTGACAAAGAACCAAACAACTCAATCTGATTGTGAAACAAATCAATATCTACCTGCTATGTATTCTGTAGAACAAAACTGAACCAGTCAATATGAGGATGTGAGCTATGAAATTAAACATTTTGTATAATTAAAGCAATAGATTGCAAAGATTTCAACATATTCACCAGGCGACTTTAGATTTTTGAGGGCACCAACATGGGGAAGCTGACGTTGATTTCAGTTGGATGATTCAATTCTGTCTGAGCGATGCCGGTGGGGAGGCTACAAACAAGTGCAATCTTTGCTAGAAACATCAGTTGTCTACAATCCCTTCCCCACAAGGTGATCCCCTCTCAAGAAGAAACCCTGGCTATGTCCTGATTCTATACATTTCAGGGAACGCAAGAGGGCATCGGAATAGGCATAAGGAAGTTTAGGTGAAATGATTTCAATGGAAGACACACCGTAACCTCCCAGGCAAAATTGTAACCAACAGCGGTCATTGTTTACACTGCTGATCTAGTATGCTACAAGGTTTCGCCACTGTCCTGCATCCAAAAAACATTCTGCAGCGCGAATGAGCAAAACAATGATCAAAGCGATGTTTATTTGAAGCGGTCACATATCTTCCTGGGGGATTTTTGATCCAAGAGACTGCTCAATATTTGATTTAGGTAAGCCAAGAGATGCCAAGAGTATCTTCCTGAATGGCTTCAACCCCCCACAAGTGGTTGGGGATCGTGTGCCAGGTAGATCGCCTTGGAGGCCAAAAATCTCGACAGTGTCGCCGATTTGAAGTTCGTCGTCCCCATTCCTCGCGCGCAGAAATCTGGATTTTCACATTTCACATGGCTAATTCATATAGGAATTTTGTTCATGGCTAAGTATTGGTTGGCAATCTGTATTTATATGTATTGAAAATATGGTGCTTAATCAATAATGGCTAATTAGCTGGTCAGTAATTCTGTCACATGGGCGGAAAAAAACAAGAAAACGTCTTGACTGCTTAGGGCAACAACCCTGGTATAGGTGACACAATGCTTGGAACCCCCGCTTCGCACAAACATTTGCTGTATTTCCCAGACAAACTTGGTTGATCGGTCTCCTCTAGAACCAGTCCCATCGCAGCAAGTGTACCATCCCAACATTTGTGGGAAACCCCACATCCCAAACACTGGGGAAGCTCCCTTCCTGATCAATAGGGGCGAGGGCGATCAACCATTATCAACCAAAATCACTAAGCTCTATGCACCACAATTGTTGGTATCTGGTATCTCCGTTATTAACCAATATCAACATATATCAACCATTCATTGAGCACGCTTTGACATGATTTGCCAGTGTGACTCAACCATGATGTGCTTGCCATTTATTCACCAATATCAACCATTATCAACCACTAATATCAACCACTATCAACCATGGTTTTGCCGTTTGCCATTTATTTACCAATGCCACTATTCCTACATCTAACCATTACAAACCAATTATTAGCCATTAACCAACTGATCAACCATTGTTTACCATATTATCATCATTAACCAATTGATGATACCCATACCAACATGGTTTTCCCAGTCAAAACCCCGTACCCCTAGTTCCCCCCTGTTAACCATTGTTTTCCCTATTATTGTTGGTGGAAATCCCCCATTAGTCGCCATTAGTTGGTTGGTCAATATTGACCCATAGCCATACTTCGACGATTATCATCACCGCAGACTGCCCCCACTTCGGGAAGTCCCGCGCCCGTCACGTGTCCGTCTGCCTCCCGCGCATGGCTGGCTCCTCTCCAGGGTCTTCTTCTTGCCCATCGGACACCTCTTCACAGCGTTGCCACGATTCGATGGCTTGGGGATAACGATTGGTCCCATCTCTGATCATGGAAGAGATCCACTGATAATTCATGATAATTCTTGCAGGAGTGATTGGTATAGTGACAAGCATTGTTGATTGACAATATTGATATAAATGGTATCATAAGCAACTATTAATGGTATAGCAAATGATCATGAAATCATGAAAACAATAATGGTTAAGAATTGGGATAGTAAGCAAAAACGATGGTTCACCATTGTTAAGATTGTCAATCACCACCAGTTTAACCATGGACAGCTGGAAGCACAACACATGACAGGGGGCAAGCCAGGCCCCTAAATGATGATGGTGAATGCACAGCCCTTGGGGTGATGGTTTCCACGGCGATTTTGGGAGCCCCCACCGCTGCGGGCACACCCCGCCGGGCGGGCCCCGGAGCCAAAACTGCTGGCGATGCGGTGGCACTGGGATTCTTTGGCAAAGCCTTGGCTCTGCCTTAATGGCTACCCAGGATTAATAAACCCCTGGTTGATTAACTAGGGGGTATCCCCTAAAAGCTTCCATTAATCAATGAACTTCCATAGCAATTTAATTAGCAAGACTTTTTTGGGTACTGCCTCATTGTTTTGAACAAATGTCCGCATCGCATAACTCGGCCAATCGCGGAAGGCACAGCAACGTCAGAAAGTGTGAAAGTCTGGCGCTCATGTCAACTTCTGATGACGGAGAATCATAGTAACTGCCCATGACGCTAAAACTGAAACGTGAGTCTGGCACTTCCTTGTAAAGTGCTGCATATCATGCATATCATGTAGACATATATACTCGTATATAATTACACACATTGCATACAGCATCAGGCAGCGCTCTAAAAAAAAAACAAATGTTCTTTTGCGGGGACTGTTGGTCACCAACCTGTGCTCACTGGGCCGTATTGACCGAGCAGCACAGGCACAGACCACGTGGAGCATTTGCAAAGCATCCCCTAAGTAGCAGCTGCATAGCATACACATTGGACAAACTTCAAACCAATGATCAACAACCTGGGAACTTATATGTTTCGCCAATTGATCGCACATTGCCACATTCATTGTCAAAAAACAACTGCATCTCTGGCAAGTTTCGCACGTTGCACTGAAGCATGAAGTGGATAATGATTCACGGTAAATCTGAAGATTCCATCGCTTCCAACACTGCCCTGCGCAATATACCGTGTCCTGTGACACGAGAAATGCTGCAGCGGTGATTCCTCAAAATGATCGGGCGAAATTCCGATCACTGGATCTCACTTCACGTATCTCTTCCGCCTGAGTTCCACAAGTTGATCTGTCCTAATCCTGCAATGCTCCAATGCTCTTGGACTTCATCCAAGGACTTAGCCCAGCGCGAGTCAGGGCAGCAAAGTACCATCTTCAGGAATGGTTTGGCCTTGAGCATTCCAAGCTTGAGACTCGACATCAACCCAGATTCGGTGGTTTCTCAAGGCAGTTTGGGGTACCTCCAGGCCAATCATCCAGCTGATAAACCATTGATTGTCATAAATCAGTCATCATCAACTGGATAGTCATAATAAACCATTGATAGTATCATCACTTGATAAACCATTGATAAATCAGCCATGACTCTGGGGTTCCCAGTCACTGGCTCTTTTGAACCCCCAGATCAGTGGATTGGATGCAGGTCCGGTGGAGGTCTCTCCGGATGGCCCACCTCGATCCGCCGGCCGACAGCGCAACAGGGTCTTGGGCCTGGAGGAGAGTTGAGATCAGGTGTGATGTCATGGTGGATCAGTTAATGGTGGTGAATGGTGGTTGATGATGTGTCACAGTTTAGTAATTACTGTAAATGGTAGGTTGGAAACATGGATCACACATACAAGTCTTTCTCAAAATAGGGAACCCCCCCGAGAGTCTTTGGTTTTTGACCATACGCAACCAAAGATGGATCATATCAGAAAGGAGCATTTTGGTAGCCTCCTGGACCCCCTTGCAGATGGTCGAACTTGGCTCCGCACCACCAGCTGTGAGAGTTCTTTCGACTCTGGAAACTTCCATTCCTGGCGCGTTGAGCACCATCCAGCTTGGTATTTTGTCACTGTTCAATTAACAGCTTGGTGGTTTCAACCAACCATTTGTTTAAAAAAACCTAGGGAAAATACAACACGTTTGAATGATCCAATCATTGCTAGGCCTATAATTTACACGTCCGAATGTTTCAAACCACCAACAACCGTGGCCTCTCTCAATTGTGGTGAAGCATGGATCAGATCTGCTGGATCTGGAGTCGACCATTGGGAAGCATTGTTGCTTGGCAGTGTTATGAACCATGGTTAAACAGTGCCTTATGATTTGTGGATGATATAGAATGATAGAGGATGATATACGATGATAGAGGATGATATACGATGATATGGTGAATAACAATAATTTTTATGATTTGTTGCGAGACGAAATGGTTTAAACAGCTGGATAGTGAATCACAACTGACGATTGCCCTGGTAGTTATCCATAAGAGGAAGTCGTTCACTGGGCAGTGCCGAGAATTGCCAAAGTATCAAGATCAGGTCACGACCCACCGGCAGAATGTGTCACACCCATTCACACCCAATATTAAACCAGTGCTGCTGGGGTTCATATCCCAACTATCACATATATTAGTGTCTCTAGAGGAAGCAGTTTTCGCACATGCAACACATGTTTAATGTTGTAAGTAATTGCTTGATGCTTGTTTGATGTTATTTGCATTTGTTCAACGTCCAACTGTCGTTATTCCTTCTTACTTGTTTGAATTACATCTATATTTGCTTATTGTCCGGACTGCCGCTCCGAAACTGGGAAATCCGTCAATTCTGAGAGTACAGGAATACGATTTCCAATCAATCCAAGTATTTCCAATCAATCTGGCAGGTCAAAACCCTGTACCCCTGGTTCCCCATCACTAAAACCAGGCCGTTTTCCCTAGGGAAATCCGCCAGCTGATCACCCGGATCTCGCGCTCCGCGGCTCCGCGCGCCTTTCTTCGGCGGTGACCTGAAAGACCGTGAGCAGCACCGAGAGCAGCTGCTCGAAGGCCTGCCAGTCATTGAGGTCCCCCAAATCATCCAATAATAACCACGTATAACCATCCTGGAGTAGATAGAATATCCTCCATGTTCAATATTAGAACCATTTACCAATTAGGGATGGTCCAATCTGATATTCTATCTACTCCAGGATCACTATATATAGTAATAAACCAAGCATTGTTGGATATTATTAGGTCCCCCAAATAGTAAACCAAGCATAAAAACGGGGTCCCCTGCAACTTGAGAAACCACCATTATTTCCGTGTGATTCTCAGTGCTCAGTCGTGACCCCAAGCAGCCAAATAGTACCGGAATGGAACCCATTCAGTTCAACTACTAAAAATGCAATGACATGCAACTACCACTGCTCGATCCAACCGTTGGAACCCAAAATTCAAAATGTCGGTCTCTTGCCAGCCATGGGTGCCAAAACTATGTTCCAACCGTTTGAACCCTAAATATGTTTGATTTTTCTGGATGAGTCATGCCGCCATTCTTAGCAGCCGATATCTGAAACAAAATCGACAGTCATGACAGCTTCAGGATGTTGCGGCAAAGCCGAACTTAGCCGAACATAGCCGAACTGCTTGTTTTAAGGGAATCCCAGGATCTGTGATCAGCTGCAGCTGAGAAGCACTGCTGCCATAGGGACTGTGCGCCACGAGTTTCAATGCAACGCACCTAAGGCAGCGGCATGGAAGTAACGTTAGTCATCACATGTTTTTGCCCAAATCTTTAAGTGTTTAAATCAACTTTCAAGAAACAAGTGGAGATAGCTTGAAGATATATCCCATCACGTGCTTCAAGTAACTTTAGAGAGACACCAGGTCGAGATAGCTTGGAGACTTCTCCACACCCACCACACCTTCCAAGAATGACAACCTGCAACTGCAAACAAGATCGAATATATAATATCCAATTGTCGATCCCAGATTGACAAACGCTACATCCACATGTTGCGGCACTTCCACGCCTACCATACTGCCATTGGGAGGCCGTTGGGAAAGACTCTTCCAACAGATCCTCCAACAGGGCAGGGATGCATGACCCCCAACTGACCTCTGTTTTCCAGGCACTCACGGTGAACATGGAGGATAAACATGCCAGTCCTGCAAAATGTCTACCAATTGTTTGAAATGTAATTCCATACTAGAGTACTGCATGCACATGAGCCATGGTCATTATATTTGCAGCGCTGCTGCTTCGGCCATTGCGTCCAAAAGTCTTGCTGTATTGTGTTTGTTACCGCGTTCCAATTTTTGGCCAGGTGGCCATGGTATATCATGCTTATCCGATGATGGTTCACATGCTAATTACATAAAGCTAGTGGCCGTTTAGCGCCTGTAGTTGGTATATCCCTATGATTACATATAGTTTTTCGCCAAGTATCAAGAATTATTTTCCGTTGTTCTAAACTGATGTTTAGAATTGATTTACATTAATGTATGTATTGACTAACACTGTTTTATATCTATTGTTGTATATTAATTCACTACCAGTACAATGATGTATGGTGAATGCTAACGCAACGAATCATTCTTCAAGGCTCACATCACTTTCATCTTCCCGGTTGATTAGCACACTTCGTGACAGAGGTGGGTTATTGTCAAGCCATCTCTGGGTGTTGACAAACGCGGCAAGGACCCCAATCGTTGGAACAATGCATTTCTGAAGTTTATCGGCTAATATCAAGATATATTGCGTACATCTACTAAATTTTTTGAATCTTACTTGGTAGCCTTGCTAGCCCATCTACACCAAGCGATTCTGGCTTGGTAGGAAAAGCAAACAGGACTTGGACAGGCAAGGCATGCGCTGGAGCAGGCCGGACATCTCCTAAACAGCCAAGACCTGCTCGAGGGTTTAATTAATCCTGTGAGGATGTCCCACTTCGGAAAACTTAAACATGTTGCTAGACCTTCAGTCAAGACCGGGCCAGCAAAATTCAGAATTATTTCTGAAATCGCACAATGAATCAGCAAACTTAGTCTGCCAATGCTTTGGTAGCAATTGTGAGTGACACAGTTTATGGTAGTTGCATCTGAGATACAGCAACGTTCAAGTCTTGATTGATTGGTTGTGACCATTTTCCAAAAAAGCGTTTGAACACTGGCATCTGCAAAATGGTTAATGATGGTTAGTGATGCATAATCAAGAAGGGTTCGCAATGGTTGAGGTGTTCAACAACAGGGGATGGCACACCGCCATCAGCATCTGCACCACACGGCCCCGCACCTCCGAAGGCGCAACTTCGCGTTGCGCACCCAGATCCATGTCCATCACCTGAATGCGACAGAAGCGACATATTTGCCTTATGGCGGTGGCGACTTACAAACCAACGACAACAACGACAACAACAACCACAACAACAACAACAACAACATTCATTAGCCACAACAACAACATTCATTATCCACAACAACCACATTCATTATCCACAACAACAACAACAATAACCACAACAACAAGAACAACAACAAGAACAACAACCACAACAACAACAACAACAACAACCACAACCACAACCACAACCACAACCACAACCACAACCACAAAACAACAACAACAACAACAACAACAACAACAACAACAACAACAGAACCAACAACCACAACAACAGCAACCACAACCACAACCACAAAACAACGACCACAACAGCAACCACGACCACAACCACAACCACAACAACCACAACAGCAACCACAACCACAACAACAACAACAACAACAACAACAACCACAGAACCAACAACCACAACAACAGCAACCACAACCACAACCACAAAACAACGACCACAACAGCAACCACGACCACAACCACAACAACCACAACAACCACAACATCCACAACAACCATAACCAATAACAACAGCAACGAGGACAACAAAAACAACCAAAGGAACAACCAAGCACATACTGTAGGTGTTTTGTTGGTACTGTAAAGTATAAGTATATACCCGTATATAAAGTAAAACCAAAGGAGCAAACAAGGTTACTGCAAGTATGAGCTTAGTACTAACCTATAGGTTATATGTAGGTTACCTATAGTATGCAACTATAACTAAACAACAGGAGTAACAACCTGTTCCTAAAGGTATTGCTATAGGGGGCCGCAACTCCCCCGGGACCCGGGACCCAACTGCTGCGAGTGTGGCGCCTCTGTGGGTGCATCGTCCAACTGCTCCAGGACGAAGGTCTCCACCTTTCGACGCCGGCCATATGATTTGCACCGAGGTAGAAATATACATATGCTATAGTCTCGGTGAATATATTTTTTCCACCAGCGTTCGTTTTGACTCGGTAGAAATGTACAGGCATAATATGTATATATATATATACATATATATTTTTATACGTAAACGAATATGTAAGTATATTTAAACATATCTATCCACATATGCACACTATGTGCATTTAGATTGATTATTCCTATTGAAATATGGACAACATGTGGCTTCAAGTCAGAAAGGTCTTGACAAAAACATGCCCGGCGTAACTATATTCACACATGT
Organism: Symbiodinium kawagutii; assembly: GCA_009767595.1. Lineage (NCBI taxonomy): Eukaryota > Dinophyceae > Suessiales > Symbiodiniaceae > Symbiodinium > Symbiodinium kawagutii. The sequence goes on from VSDK01014080.1 coordinate 58,984, forward strand.
ATGTTGAGACTGCCATCACAAGTATCACATTTGCATGTTGTTAGGGAAGCAGTTTTGATTAGTTCGAGTCGGATGCACATGCGGTTGCAAATTGCCATCGATGAATAAACAATGACCAACAGTACCTCAGTAGAAGCTCCACTGATTGCAAACCAATGTTCATCTTCACCCAGTGAAGCTGGTACAACCTGTAAAACAATTTGACAAGCGGAGATGGGCACCGAAAAATATACAAGAAAAAATCTCCTACAGGTACGGTGGTACAGTGCTACCCACGCCGTGATATAATGCAATATACTTAGTATAGTTTATCGGGTTGGTGGTGTCAACGCCTCTGAAAAACATCACTTAATGAACGAACCATCCCATACACTTTGGAAACACTAAGAATGTCAATCAAACCACCAAGCGGATTCATCACCTGTTTCAGTACAGAAGTGCAGCATCAACTAAACACCATTAGCCCGGCTGTACCTTTGGACCCATGACCTCCTCTGGGGATACATCTGAAGATCCATCGGAACATGAAGGGAAGTGGCTACGGGTTCCTTGGTCCTATCTTTGCTGGATCACTGATTGGCTGGCCTGGCTGTTTCGCTGGTGGACTGAAGTGGCTATTTCATACTTGATCACAAGAGATCGAAAAGAGCAATCACCAACATGTTCTTGCGGATGATCAAATATGCTGATTGATTGGTACTAATAGTGAGGAGAGATCAACAAGACCCGAAACTGCAACAGTTTCAATCAATGAACTTGCAGGCAGGTTGGTTCATATTGAGATTCAATTGATTGTAAATTATGATCATACGAGTACAAAACATCCAAACGAAAAATAGGCCAAAAACCATATAAGGCATTCTTGATTAATCAATATCAACCACTATCAACCATGGTTACCCTCTGGTAAACTAAAATGGCAATGGAAATTCCACCATTGTGTGAGGAAATCCACGGGAAATCATCCATGTTTGATGGTTTTTCCAGCCAGCTATGTTAGTTCACCAGAGGGTAACCATTGCGAACCAATATTAACCATTTTCAGCATAATTCACCACTATGAACCATTGTCAGCCACTCATCATGCTTAATCATTACAAACCAGTGATATGGGTTGCCCATATGGTGGTTTCTCTAAATAGGGGTACGCCCAAATCGTCCAGTTTATCCGTTTATAGTAATGAACCAATCATAGCTTTGGGGTCCCCAAACAGGCTTGAACAAATGTAGTTTGGTATATCCCCTCTTATTGCTGATAATTATTCATAGCTTTGGGGGTCCCCAAACTGGCTTACAATTATTATCCCCTATTATTGCTTATAATCCCCTTATGATAATCTTACGGCTTGAGAAACCACCATGTGACGCCGAGCCAACCTCCCTCACTGGTGAGGCTGCACCTCCGCACTGTTCGCTTTGCCCGCCGAACGCCTGGCGAGCCAAGGCAGTGTATCCATGAAGCTCAAGCACCATTTGGATCAGTTGTACTTCAAAAGTGTCGGTTTTATGGAAAGATATGGTTTTAGTACCCGGAGTAGGTTTTATAGTAGTATAAGAGCTCTTGACAATAGTATAATCATGTATCATGAATGATCGCCTGTCAGAAGTGGGACAGGCACCAGTTGGCGAATGACAAGCAATGTCCACATGAACAGCACGTCATTGGAGAAAAACATCGACAGTAACGGGCCAAGGTTGAGAGAGAGATGTTCATCAAAACCCCAAAGGCGAAGTCCACAACTGGCAGCACTGGGGCACTGCTTGTATATCATATGCAATGCAAAAATGAATATCATATAAACATATATGCATATACTAAATGTCTGATTTACATGTTTACATATCATACTTACATATGCGCTAACCACAAACTATTGCAACTGAGCAGTAAAATATCAGTGCGGCAACTAAAGATTATGGCATCAGCCATGAGCAACCAACAAAATGAACAATTGGGCATGATAAAGCCAACAAGACTTTCATCTGCACGTAGATTTTAAACAGTGGTTCATCTACATATCCAGATATATCCACTAGTTATTGCGATGTATATATGTAACATGTTTCCACAGCCATCCGAACCAAAAAACCATCCAAAACAATGGCAGCATGTTTGTGGTACCAAGCCATTCAATTAAATAGTATAGCTGCGGTGTCCAACGAAGCGGTCTTCCTGTTCCAAATGATCATTGTCGCTTGATTAATTAGCGCGTTTCATCACTCCCTGTCAAAAACAGAGCCTAGCGCGAGGAATCCAACTCCGCATTCTCCGAACCAGACCTTTTTCAAACAATATGGACAGCAGTCACATCGTTTCAAACGGATATGGCAGGGCGAATCATTTCAGCAGCATTGGTGCTTTCAATCGATGAGTGCAAACATGAGGCCAACAACATATCACGATCAAGTGTAAATCAGGCTATGCATACCCCATTTTCAGTTTCCATATGATTTGCTTTGCCACCACAATGACGTCTCTGGAAACATGTTCCCGAAGACAAATCTGCAAAGGCGACAGATTCAGATCCAAGTCCTGGTCCAGAATATGGTGTTCTATGAATGATGTTGACTACTGGCAGGATTGGTGGTTACTAGGAGCTCTACCCAGCATCGCAAGCGAATAGAATCTAATGTATCACAAATCTCCAGCTGGTCACTTCATTCGGCAAAATGCTTCAGGATGTCAGTGACTTGATTCGTTGTCAAATGTACAGCTGCACATATCACGGCTGGTGCTAGCCTCTCTACAAGAAAGTCGAACTCGAACGAGGTACTTGAAAACTATCTCGATCACGCGCAATGTTAGAGACCAAAGGAAATGGCTAGCAGCACCCATGACATGCATCGAAGATGAGAAACAATTGGTTTTGGTCACACCATGTCACACCCTTGGCACCTGCTCTTGCAAATGCGCAAAGGCAATTCTATCCTACGCTCTTTGGCAGTTTCTTTTTGATACTCGGATCGGCTTCAGAACTCAGTAGACCACGAAGTTCAAAGGAGCTTGGAAACAAGTCCAAGAAGTCGTCCAGGCTTTCAGATTTCTCAATCACCGTGGCAATCTCAGTCAGCTTGGCCTACGCCAAGGCAACAGGAATTGATTCACAGCTACGTACTTCCGAAGTCAAATGCTTTGGAGCCCAAACATGCACAAATATGACCAATTGGTCCTTTTCAGTGAACATGCAAGATAATAAAGAAAATCAACTGTGTTGGGATGTCCCTAGAAAAATATTGAGTGATGAGTGCTTGTAATTGATACTCTATCATACTCTTGTGTGATTACGAGCGCTTGAACGACAAGTTTGATACAACTTCTAAGTTTGCCTGCCGCACCTTGCTGACAAATTCTGCGCTTTGCAGGTGCTCGTGGGTTTGCCGTTTCTTGATCAACAACAAATCAACCTGCATAATTAATCATATCATACATATGCACAGTCATCCTGAAGTACATAGAATATAAACAATGCTCAATATTCAGCTCATTTACTTTTTCGTCCTGGTCCCAGTTCATATTCCATGTATATACTCCAGGATGGTAATACGCATGTACACAAGCCAACCACTTGAGATCTTTGAGGTTGCCTTCTTGTGGCCGTCCCAGTCGTTTCATCAGGTGCAACAAGATTCGCTTCAACATCCCACCACTTACCCCAGCGCTGAACGGGAGATCAACAAGCAGCGACCATAGCTGGTGTATCACACTGGATGGCTGGTTTATTGATACCATCAGGGAACCTGACCAGTTGTAACCGGAGTTATGACCATTAGAACTAGGCTCAACTACCGATTTTGCCCCGGGTAACCAGCTTATCTCACTGGCCTTGGGGCCTTGTTGGATCCACCATTGGATCCCTCCGCCCCGCCTTCACGGCAGCTGGTTCTCCGGTGACCTGTGAACTTTCCTCGTAACCGGGAGGACCCTTCTTCTCCACGCGCGACTCGTGTTTGTGACAAGACAACTCCTCAGCACCTGAAGCTGCGCCACCGGTCGCGATCTTGTTTCACACAGTAGATGTACACATGACTATATCTAAGTCACTCTTTGCATACATGGTGCATATATTGTATTATACAGTGCTGCAATATGCTGCAATGATATTGCATCTTTTGGTGTTTTCATTTCAAGAGAAAAACAGGAAACGTTGATTATGTTCGATGATGCTGCCATCCCTGAACAAATTAAATAACATCTTTGCCGGACTAAAATGTGTTCTTTGGAAACGAATCAAAAAACATACGCAAAATGTGGACAAGTGTATGCGGTGTCTTTTTATCGGAGGGACAGGGCCGTTACCCACACACGACAAAGTTTCAATGCAATCAGTGAGGATTACTGTTTGGGGAGTCCGGTTTCACTTTGCTGTGCTCTGAAATGTTGACATCATATAAATGTTGCGCTTACGTGTTGATAATACTTTCACATTTTTGAAAATGACACAGCTGGACAATGCTCTTGTCATCCTTGGGATGCAAAGATATGATCATGAGCATGAATCATCAGGAATAATGATCGGGGTCATCGCTATTGTCAACAATCAAATTTTCATCATCATTGGTTGCTATATCCCGGCCCTACAGTATTGTTGATCATCATAAACAGCAACAACAACATCATCATAGTCATTCAAATCCTCCGCATCCAGATTCAAGCATCGACCATGAATCTACCGGTCAACCCTCCCAGCTATCCTTCCAAGACAAGCTGCCTGGTTCTGTGATGGTAATTCTGACACTGTGAGAGCGCAAACACGGCCCTTCCAAAAAGGACTTCTCAACCGTCACCAAAGGAGCAGCCTCAGCTGCCTCCCCGTCACTGACGAAGAACTTGGTGATTGTGTCCTCACGGGAATTGACTTCAAGATACAAGTTGCAATGGTAACATGAACTTCAAAGTCGGAATTGAAATCGATCATCAAGACATAGACTTGTAACTCGAGCTCATCAAGACATAGACTTGTAACTCCAGCTATGTGCAAAAAACCCGCCGACCCGGGATCCTTATTCATCATGCCCTCTTTGACCTCGATCTTAACGCAGTTCCCTCCCGGTGTGGGACCAGACTCAGGCGATTTGCTGCGGCCCTTCGCGCCCTTGAGATGCGGCCCATCCAAGCTGACCGGCGCTTCCAACTCCATGGGGCTAAGCAGCGGGGAACTGCCAGTGTTGTACCAAGAGATGAACGCATGGGATGGTGTCTAAACGTGTCCAATCTCTAACCATTCATACTGTTCATGAACCATTGAAGTTTAGCAATCATTAGATATCAAAATGTATCAATATCATGTACAACCATAAGGTGAATGGTGTATTGATCACTACAATCGTGCCAGTCATCTGCTGGTTGATACGCTTCAGCTTCAGCTTGACTCAGCTCTCAGGCTGCAGCATTGGTCAAATGTTGTGCGATCCCTTCACTGGTTGGTGGTTCTAAGCCAAGCCAAACAGATTTGTTAATCAACCAACCATCTCAAGTATAAAGAAATCTGAAAACATTAAAAAGCGCCAAATAGTTTATCATTTCGTTTGTTCAATGGTAACGAACGATTGTCACCTATGAACAGTGTACTGAACCCATCAGGCCAGGGCAAATCAAAACATTGAATCCCAAAACAACTTCAGCAGCTAGATATGTCCAGAGTCGGAAATAACGATAGTCAACTTTCAGGTTCCATGGTCATCCTCGCAAATGTAGCAGGTCCAATGCTCCTAAAACATAACGACTATCTATTGCTGTAGGCGTTGCACATTCAAATAGAAACCGTGCAAAGAAAGCGTAAACAACATAATTTATGTGGGATATCTTTAGAACACTTGCGAAAACAACAATGCACAATAGCTACAACAAACTGCAACCAGCATCAATAGTAATGACGTATAGCAACACAGGCCTGTAAAATGTGAGTTTTGATAGGTTTTGAGGGTTTCCTTGTTGAAGCATGTCATTCAATTCAATGCACTGGCCAATGGTCGCCATTGATCGCCGTACATGTTCTGATTCCGCAGTCAGGATCCCAAGTCGACCCTTGGAATCCACCATCCCACCTCTCTCGTTGAGAGTTGCTGGAAGACTTGTGCTGAAAACCTGACAAGTCACGGCGTTCAGATCATGGCCCGAAAGGCACCAGAGTCTGGCAGTTCTACTGGCTGGTCAAAGGTTTCTTAACTTGTGCGGTGAAATTCGATTGCATAAATCGAGAAGTGTACCAAGTTTCAAAGCAGAATGGACTGCTACGTTTTGGCTCAAGTGAAAAAGAGCTGCTGCGCTCTGCTTCGGTGGTGTTGCCGCCACTGCGTGGCCCCGGGGGTTCGGTTGGATCCCAAGAGCTTAATATCTGCACCAGGTAGAAAAATGAAGAACCGCGTGCGAAACGGGAGCTTTGGCACCTATTTATGGTTGGGACTATCAACCATATTGTGGACGGCAAATAGCACCCGTGCACTCTTAGGAATATCTATCAAGTATGGAGTTAAAATATCTCAAATATGTTGATGGCTCCATGGGACTATCACTTACAGAGTTAGAATCTTCTGCTGATTGTTGGGACTATCCATCAATTACCTCCGGATGACGCCCTCCACTTTTGTTACTTGGACACCTGAGGCTCAAACACAGAGCTAAGAGCCAGAGGGACCCCAAGAAACCGACCATATTGGGAGAAAACGAATTAGGTTCGTGAATCAATGGATGCTTCTTGACATGTTTCCATGGTACAGAATCAATCGTTGAGAAGATGCGATGGAAAAGTCAAAACTGGCAGCGGATCTCAGCTCTACAAAAGGTGCTGAGCTTCAAACATGGCTGGAACATTGGCCATTTGTGGTATCTTGATTGAGATGAATTGCAAAGGTCGATTTCTGAGGGCCCCAAATCCAGCAGTGTCGAAGCAATCTCTTATGATGGCTTGAACCTGTTGGTTCATGGTAGAATTTCCCTCATAGACCGGATGGCGTAAGGTCATTGATTACATCGAAAGTGTCTCCATACGATACATCCCGTGTTGGTTCATCCATGTTGTCAGCTTGTCTAACCCATAGCAATCAATAAGTAGGCAATTGCCTCCTCAGAGTGACAAAAGCAGCCAGACTTCAATGACATGCGGCAATAAGCATGAATTGGAGAAGCAAAATTCTGGACTGTTCACCTCTTCTGCAAAGCTATCCGCGGTTGATAAGTTTTACCTGTTGTCGTTTCCGAATCTCATTACCGGGGGATTCCACAGTTTTGTGGATGGTGGAATTTCCTTGCCACGGTGTTTTGATCCAAAAGGGATCCAAAGTTTTCATAAGAGCGGAAGGGGAAACGTCAGTACCGCTGGAAAAGCGGGAAGGAACACCCTTCTAAGACCGCACTTGGCTCACTCTTCCCGGAAGCGGAAAGGTGAGGGGGAGCTTGTGCGGTGAAATTCGATTGCATAAATCGAGAAGTGTACCAAGTTTCAAAGCAGAATGGACTGCTACGTTTTGGCTCAAGTGAAAAAGAGCTGCTGCGCTCTGCTTCGGTGGTGTTGCCGCCACTGCGTGGCCCCGGGGGTTCGGTTGGATCCCAAGAGCTTAATATCTGCACCAGGTAGAAAAATGAAGAACCGCGTGCGAAACGGGAGCTTTGGCACCTATTTATGGTTGGGACTATCAACCATATTGTGGACGGCAAATAGCACCCGTGCACTCTTAGGAATATCTATCAAGTATGGAGTTAAAATATCTCAAATATGTTGATGGCTCCATGGGACTATCACTTACAGAGTTAGAATCTTCTGCTGATTGTTGGGACTATCCATCAATTACCTCCGGATGACGCCCTCCACTTTTGTTACTTGGACACCTGAGGCTCAAACACAGAGCTAAGAGCCAGAGGGACCCCAAGAAACCGACCATATTGGGAGAAAACGAATTAGGTTCGTGAATCAATGGATGCTTCTTGACATGTTTCCATGGTACAGAATCAATCGTTGAGAAGATGCGATGGAAAAGTCAAAACTGGCAGCGGATCTCAGCTCTACAAAAGGTGCTGAGCTTCAAACATGGCTGGAACATTGGCCATTTGTGGTATCTTGATTGAGATGAATTGCAAAGGTCGATTTCTGAGGGCCCCAAATCCAGCAGTGTCGAAGCAATCTCTTATGATGGCTTGAACCTGTTGGTTCATGGTAGAATTTCCCTCATAGACCGGATGGCGTAAGGTCATTGATTACATCGAAAGTGTCTCCATACGATACATCCCGTGTTGGTTCATCCATGTTGTCAGCTTGTCTAACCCATAGCAATCAATAAGTAGGCAATTGCCTCCTCAGAGTGACAAAAGCAGCCAGACTTCAATGACATGCGGCAATAAGCATGAATTGGAGAAGCAAAATTCTGGACTGTTCACCTCTTCTGCAAAGCTATCCGCGGTTGATAAGTTTTACCTGTTGTCGTTTCCGAATCTCATTACCGGCCAGAACCTCATGCGCAGTATACTGTCCGGCCAGCTGGCAACCCAAATCCAACACTCCAGCTAACAACTTGCGAACTTTATACTTATCCACTTGTCATGTCACAAATTCAAATTACCAGGATGTAATGTTCAATAATAATCAACGGAGGCAAATAATGATCCCCTTGATTCAGATAGTGAATGTTGTTGATCATCATGATTAATCTGTAAATCCCATTGTGCTTTGAATATCCCATATTATCTCTACATATCTCTACTAAATAGATCCCATGTCATTGATCCCTAAAAGGAGGCTACCCCCATATCCACCAACAACCAATGGCCGATCGACACCTGGAGTGGCCCATGGATCGCTGTACCAGTCGTCCAAGGCCTTGGTGCGTGCCAACACGGGGTGCGTCCACGTTCTGATACGAATCAATTCTCACATGGCGAGTTGGGTCAAGCAGTTAACCAACCAATAATATGGTAGTAGGAAAACAATGGTTAATGGAAAAACAATGGTTAATGGTAGGGAAAAATTGATAATGACCAACAATAGGAATGGAAAACAATGGTTAATGGTAGGGGAACCAGGGG
>VSDK01014081.1:2930-16857 GCA_009767595.1 Symbiodinium kawagutii
CACCAGCACCAGCACCAGCACCAGCACCAGCACCAGCACCAGCACCAGCACCAGCACCCGCCCCACCACCGGCACCAGCACCAGCACCAGCACCAGCACCAGCACCAGCACCAGCACCAGCACCAGCACCAGCACCAGCACCAGCACCAGCACCAGCACCACCAACAAAATGCGCTGGTGCCCGCTGACCTCACGCGTTGGTCTTCCAAGGTGCTGCTGGTCCAACAGGCTGTTGAACTCCTCCTGCTGCTGTTCCAAACGATGATAGAGACTCAGAACCTGCGGCGGATGGTGATGGGGCACCCCAGCTAGTTCACTAACTTAGGCCTAGGGAACCGCTAGATATCGTAGAGACATAGGTCTAGGTCTGGGGGGACTACTAGCTAGGGTAGATACAACTCTAGTTATAAGTGGGGGGCCAAACCTGGTAGGCAGTGTCTTCATCACCGTTGTGATGCATTTTTACTGGTGTATCATTGGGGTTGTGGCAATGGGTGTATACCTAGAACTCCAACAAAGCACGATTCAAATCGTAAACATTAGGCAGTGTTGTTTTTTTCAAGCAAACATTGCTGCTTACAAACAACCCAGTGCGGCCTTAAATAAAAACATGGCTGGTTACATCACTAGCAATATTGCATATTCAGAACCACTTACTATTCTTCACAAATACCAACAATTGCTGCTCACAAACCAACGGATTTTGCTTGAAACAGCGTCTGCTTACAAACAACCAGACACTGTTTACTTAACGAAAACCCCCCTTATAGTTGATTACAAACCACCTAGTACAGCTTCAACTAAAAGATTGTCGCCTACAAGCAAGTCTGTAAGTTTGTTACTCACGGATGAATCAAACACACACCCGTTATTGCTTTCACACCACCCAGTATTGCTGCTCAAAAAACACCTTAGTGGTTGCAAAGCACGCATGGCTAGTTACGACCACCCCATACCGCTGATATCACTTATCAGAAACTACCTGTTGTTACTCATGAACCACGCAGTATTGCTCTAGAAAAGCAGCCAGTGTTGCTTACAAATCAACCCCTTCTTGTATTCACCACTTTCCCTTTTTGCTTGCACACCGCTTGGTATTGCTTTATGACACACCGCAGTCCTTATTGGTTGTAAAGCGACATGACCACTGGAACGCTTATACATGACCATTAGTGCTTACAATGGGAAGTGGCGGCTATCAATGATTCTCACTGGTTGTCATTCCCTTGCAACTATTCACACTTTGATGAACCATTCCTAGCCACACTGTTCATCGATTATTCGGCCTCACTATCGACCACGATGAAGCTGATTCCTACTAGTCATTATCAACCTTTATAATTACACTCCTGGAAACTAACATAGACCCAAATGGGGCTTGAATGATCCGTTTTCTTTGGGAACCTTTGATAGTGTCCATGTTAGTGTCCAGGAGAGCAAGCATTATTGTTAGCTATCAGTCCCTATTATCAACTGATTGGTGGTTTTAACCCCTATGAAAGAAATGAGTCAACCAACCATTTGGCAATACATTTGCCAAAATCAAAAATGACAATTTGACCAAAGAGATTGTAATCATTGCTTTTTTGTTCACCATTGTTTATCTATAAAACATTTGTATTGCTATTCTTAGTTGTTACACCTCTATTAGCTCATTACTCAGCATGATCTGCCGCTACCACTGGCTATAGCACGAAGCCATATGCTTCTGGCCTGATCTTGATGCTGCCTCAAACGGTTTTCCACCTGGCCGCAGTTCTTGGGAGTTTGCGACGTTGATGGTTTGGTGGGATAACTATATAGTGTTTCTCGAAATTGGTTTCTTACCGTGGATGGTTAATCAAGGATAACTTAGGGGTACTCCTATTTTGAGAAACCACCATATTATAGCAAAGGTGATTTAATCTTATCCAACTTCCTTGTCATGGGCTTATTCGTTAGGTCAATCATAACTCACAGGCATATTTAGCCATGATGCTAAATATAATGAATATAATTGAGTACGGCAATCATACAGCGATGGATGCACACAGTACCAACCATTGGTTAATGAATGATATCGTAACGGTCCTTACCAATAGTCCCACGTCAGGGGTCCTTCACCCACAGCAATACAACCTTTGACTATGATTATACAAGAATGGTGCTATGCTGATTGTGTTTGATAATATGGATTGTGATCATGGTTGAAAAAATATGGGTGAACAAAGATTGACCACATTACATATAATATAATAATCATAGATGGTATCAAGTATATAATGGTTGATTGTAGTTATCGGGGTTGACAACCAGCGACAACCGGCGCAACGACCAGCCATCGCCTTGACCATGGGTAACCCTCAGAACTGATGGTGGTGACCTATCATTTCTAAGGAAACCAAGTACAAGGGGAACAAGAAAACAACCAATTGCAGCCATGATGGTTGTCATGATACGGGAACAGTTAAGCAACCAAGTAACCTATCAACAGGCAGCACTAAGAAACCGTCACGAACAACACTGATCATGACTACGACAATGGTTGTGCCAAAAACAATGAGGGCTAGATCAACAATTACAGAATAGGGGCAATTGGCATGCTGCTGTAGTGGTCATTGGAATTGCTGGTGGATGAATGTGGATGAGTCAGGTGATAACCGCGGATTGATGGTTGTTCCCATATCGGGGTGCACGCAACAACAGTAAGTTGCTCTGCACCACTGTCAACAGCTAAATGGTTGGGTCGGGGCAATGCATTCTGAAGGGATTAGAAAAGCCAGACCTGAGTACAGTGCAAGTGGCAAATAGGTCCGGATCAGACCTGAGTACACTGCAAGTCTCAATCTGATCGTGGGGTAGCAGGTTGATTTTGCTATACTTACAGCTCGTAGCTTGACGGTCAAATGGCAATCGCTACAAAGGCAACAAACAGGGTCCTTCCACGTATGGATGCTGATCTTGCCAACAAAACTACGCCCTCGCGTTTGATTGGTTGAATTCTCACTTTCTGCTCGAACAGTCAACAATCCACTAAGCAATAATGGTTCAGCCTTCTCATTGACGGTTATACTATAATTGCTTGCATATTCACCAGCATTACAGGCCCCATTATTTAATCACCATCAAGAAACAGAACACCATGATGGTATGGTCAAACATCGATCTTCATGAACTGTCATGAAACCATCATCGACCATCATCAAAAGTCGCTGGTTGATGGCAGTCATCATCATGTCATCAATCTTCGGATCTTCGGAAAAAAAAAAAAAAACAACTCATCATCAAGAACCAGTCATCCGTCACAGGCGCAGCCCCAGTGCCTGTCCGAAGTTCTCCAAGCCTTCAGATGTCAGGGACTCCGCTAAGCGGGCACCTAGGGAGAGCGCGCCAGCACCAAGCCATAGATCAACAGGGGAAGGTCATGGGGGTCATGGTTTGTCCACGCGTGTGACATGGTTTGTCCATGGAGTTATCGTGTTTTTTCAATGTTTGTCAATCTTGTCATGATTGTGAAAAATGTGAAGCAAATCATACTTCAAGCTGATGTCAGCATGATATCACGGTGGATAACGAGGCTTCATGCTACAAATAAGAATAATTGAACACTGCCAAAAAAAACATGAGAATGGCTCATGGTCCAAGCAATGGTGAATCAAGAATCATGTGTGATCATGGTCAATGATTTCTACCAATGGTTCAGAATGGCCAGTAATGGTTACTATTGGTTAAAATGTCCTATTAATGATAACCATAGCTCATAACAGAACTTGATTATGGCATAGTTGCTATTAGTTAAAATGGTTACTATAATGTTCGTAAAATGTCCTAGGATCATATTTGATATCGACCTTCCACCTATATCCCTTCTCGGCGTCCACCCACGACCAGCTTCTGAACCACACAACTGGGCTACATGGTTACCTACTGTAGCGACAAAACTGGCTGTGAACCCCGATAACACACACAGAAATAGTGGCTACTGGTGGTGGAGAACCCATGTGAAGCAAGAACAATGGATGCAAACAACAGCTTTAAGTCTGTAACCAGCAGAAAACAAACCTGCAAAACCTTTCGGATGGGTGGTCAAGAACCTGTTGGTGGTTACATCCATGAAATCAATCATGTAAATATGTATACACACACATATATACAGCCCCTCCCGGGGTATATCCCAATATGTCAAAAACACTATACATGGAAATATGCACACTTATAGACATATTAATCTCAATATACGCATTTTGAATTGGCTGACACTGGCTATTACCCCATATTGTCCATTCTTGATCACCACCAACCATTTTCCACCATCGTTAGCCATCTCAACCATTCGTATCCGTTATGGACCAGCATTACCCATGTGTAATCATCATCATGTTCAATGATTTAACCCCAAATCAACCTCATGAGGTTGTGAGGTACTTTATACCAATACTATGAATCCTTCACGATTATCATCAGTCGCATGTTTTCAACCATTAATTGATTCAATTCTCAACCATCAACCAACTAGTCTCTTTACCAGTATGAATCTTCAATGAGTAACAATCAAATGGATAATCATCAACCATTCATTTGACTAGTGTCAAACCATTTAATTAGTATCAAACTATTAGTTGAACCATTGTGATTAGCATCAAACTATCGACCAATTTCAAGTCTCATCATTGATGAGTCTCATCAGTGCCACCCCCCAGCAAACACTCAAACAGCCACAGAGTTCCAGACTCTCGTCTGGTGGCAACGGTGCCAAGCGGGCCTACAGCGACAAGGGGTAAATCCAGTGATGGATGGGATCGGCGTTCAAGCAAGAATGTCTATATATAAATAAAAATAAGTAAATATACGTATATATATGAAAATAAAAAATACATAAATATTGTGCATATATAAAAATATATTTATAAATATATATATATATATATACATGTAGGTGAACGTGTACAGTACAAATATGTGTGACTATGTTCCATGTGTAAATACATACATATATTATACTGATATGTAAATCATTCAAATATTAAACATGACTGTATATACACCTTTACATATATATATATACATACATATGTATGTCATTTAGCAAAAACACATACATGTGTAGGCGTGTAGCTGTTTGGTGCTTTCAACCTCTCTGAAAAGTGAAAAATGTTAAAGACCACCAACCAGCGATTATTGTTGGTTATTACCCCTATTTATCCCTTTAATCCCTGTAAAGACCCTATGTTTCGCCAATTGAAATCCAGTGAACATCCGCAGTGATACCAAGGCTCGCCGCGAGCTCGCGCGCGGATGCTGAGGGCGGCACTGCCACCTCCGTGTCATGACCATGCTGGTGCTTGGCCTTGCAGCTTGGAGCCACCAACGAAGGTGTACAGAACTGTAGGATACAGATCTATCAAATGTATCATCTAGATGGGTGAAATCACATTTTGCACCTGCACTGTAGAAATAAAAATATATGAAAATAGAAAATCGTAAGACTGTGTATACAAATACCATACGTATGTAATCAAAAACAAAGGAAACTATTCTGTAATACTTCCGCGTAAACAAAACATCACGAATAACAACAGTGATGACCATGTTTGGACAAACTGGCCAAATGGAGTAAAACTATACAATCATATATAATCTACCTCCCGTTTTACAATGATGCATTGATAGGCCGGAAATATCAATGCATGGAGCAGCTTTGTCAAGGAATATTTCATAGCCTTTACGAATAGGCACTGATCACTCCCTTGGATTGACGTCTATTAGCCTCAATTGAACAATGCCTTTTGGGCAAAATACTAACCAGCATTGTTCTTCGAAGACATAAACCATACAGGGTTTCTGAACTCCAATACATGGTTTTCATTTATGATCTTACGCTGTTCCACAAAGCATCAACTGTAGATCCCTGAAGGGCGAACACCCAGTCACTACACATCTACAGTTCATAATTCTTACTGGAAGGGGAACCTGCTTCTTGCTGCTCTGGGTGTCTTGGTGATTTTGTAGCGATTGAGCCTTTCTGGCTTCTGGCTAGCGATTACCAACGGACATACACACACAGCAAAAAAGGCTTGTCAAATCTTGTCAAACTGCTTCTGTGGTCGGGTGCGCGGTGAAATATAAGAGATGTGGCTAAAACAACCAACCAGCAATGGAACACATGTACTCTACAATTACTGTACTACTACCAAGCCCATACAGCACTGACCATTGCAGAAAAGAACGTCAACCGTTTATGACCGCGATTATTACCCAAAATTTACCATCACAAAACATTGTAAACTACTACATATTTACATACACAAACGCCATGTATCACCAACCATTCACCATTACTATGCTCTTTGATCATACAATGAAATGGTGAGAACCATCAATACAAATATTGACCATCAGTAACCATCAGTTAGTCGATATTGCTCATAATCATTCATAATCAAGAATGTATGGGATAGCGTTGCCAATTGTTGAACCATGATTGACTGTCTTTGGCAATGGAAAGCCATGAATCAACTACAATTCATCATCAATGAACCAACAACTAACCATCCAGAAACCAGTGCTTCAGCACGAATCAACCATCCATTAACCAGTAATTAACCACCATTGAACCACCAGTGAACCATCCCTTGGCCATCCATCCAGATGACTACCCGTACCTACGCCACATGATCCGTCACCACAACCGTGGTCGCCTCCACGAGCTCTTTGCGGAGACGTTCGATTTCATCCCTGGCACTGCTGGCAAAGGTGTTCAGCAGATGGATAGGATGGATGGATGGATGGATAGATGGATAGATAGATTAGATGGATAGACGTAATGAATTCCATAAACAGAAAACATTGAAATGTTTATCTTTATATAGTTTTTACTTGTACATGTAAAATGTATTAAAATGTACATTTATCACAAATACAGTCCACATGAAATACAAAAGTTACAAAACACAGCTGTGGGCAAAGAACATATCTATGGACGGCTGTGCGTGCATTCATCGTGTATTAGACTAGCTGTGTTTTTTTCCAGAGCAAACGTTTGAGCCTATCTAGAATTAGAATTGAACATAACTTTATATATGTATGCAATTAATTGATGCTTGTGAATATACATACATACCCATGCCCAGTATCTATCAACAGATTCTGTACACATAAAGGATGCCAACAAACCTATGCGATCTTGTACAATACAAATGCATCTTATTCCAGTGATAGCTCTTGTTTTGTCTGTCTGCAATCAATGTATGGTTGATCCCTTCATCCCACTGATTCTTGTTTTGCTCAGGTTGGTGTTTTTGGAGTCGCTCAATCAATAACCTACTTGTAACTCCAGTTACCTACTTGGCAACCACGAGTTGAAACATGGGCAGCTAGTCACCTCCTGAGCTGAACATGCTGAGCAAGCAGGGGATTTGATGTAGCTGCTTGGTGGGAGAATGAGCTTGGCAGCGGAGGATGGACTGAGGAGGCCCCAAGCCAACGAGAGATTCGCTGACTTCTTGATGCTACATCTGTATTCGGATCACCGTTCGAGGGAGTCACTCTCATCTGCATAGTCGTACAGTTGACGTTATAAACTATAAACAGAAGCACAAGCATATGAGCACCTGAACTCATCAGATTCGTAGTCAGTAAACACAGTAGCCACAAGACCTTTACTACAAAAAGCAAACAGCCATACCATGAATCCCATGCCAGGTCAATGATCGGCCAACCGGTCCATCCACTACAACCTAGGGATGTTGCATATAGCTCCACAGCCTGAAGTTGAAGCTCCAAATGGTTCAGAAGCAACCACTAACCGTTCTGAGTTATAGACAGTCATTTTGATCAACTATTACTCAACCACGAACCATGAATCAACCACGAACTATGAATCAACCATGCATACACAAACATATGTATAATGATACAATATGTGAACTATTTGAATATCTCCAGTACGTCCATATAATTCCATATATATATATATATATATAGAGAAATATTTCTCACCCACCCAGTATCCATGAATCAGCTAAAAAAGCACCCGCCAACCATTTACCACCTATAAGTTACCCACAAAGGATGAACCAAGCATTCATTACCCACCAACCATTAGTTGATCGATTACCCACTTTCACGCATTATCAATAACCAATTACCAACTATTAGTTGATCAATTACCAAGCATTATCTGTTGTTGTCCAATAGCCAATCATCTTCCGAAGCTCCAAGATCTGTTTGAATCGGTCCATGCCGGGAAGGCCCAAGCTGTCTGGTCTCCTACAACGAGGTCTCGTCGATGTGCAACAGCAAGGAACGTGTTTGACTGGTATCAATGGTGAGTACTTGCTTAGGCATGCTTGTTGAATTGCGTGAGCCAGCCGGTTTAGGGAAAAATAAGTGTTTAAAGAATGGTTCCTTGAGAATAAGACACACATCAGCCGGAAAGGAAAATGGGAGGTCATCCTCATGAACACAAACGGAAGGGGTAATATGACCAAGGTACTCTTTACTTGTCTAAGAACCCAATAAGGTAAGATCTACACATGGATCACACACTCGCAGAACCCAGCAGCAACTTTTCCCCCAGTGGCGCAGTCAACTGCGCAGAAGATCCAAAATGTCTGCGTGCCACGATGACAACATCCAAACGCCCCTATTTGGTGCGTTTCCACATCTCACCTAGATCCTTGGACGGTGGATCAGCTTTCCTTTTCTTTGACTTGCCCGGCTCCGTCTTGTCGGCTTTGCGTTTCTCTTTTGGTACATCATCAGCAGTTTTGCTTTTGTTCTTCTTGCTTTTTTTCTCGGCTTTGTCATCCTGGTCTGATGGCTTTGAAGCCTCAGTCTTGTCATTGTGACCCGTCTGGGACTCTGCATGATTGTCACCGTCGGCATTCTCAGGGGGAAGTTCTGCTTCAGGAACACTTTGTGTTGCAGCAGCCTCCTCAGCCTGTGTCTCTTTCGTTTTCTGAGTCTGACCGTCATCCATCTCTTCTGCCCTTGGAGTCTCCGACATGTCATGCTTTTTGATCGTATCAACCTTTGCATCTGGAGTGGCAGGTGCATGTGGAGTGGCAGACTTGCCATGGACGTTCATGTCGCCATCGTTTTCAACAACACTGGTGCTCTTTTCATCCTCATCCAAAGTTGTTTTTTCAACAGCGGCCAGCACCAAGTCAGCCTGCTTCTCAATATCCTGTCCTTTGGTAGAAGGAAGATCCTGCTGCCCTGTCTGCTCAGACGGAGCATCTTGCCCATTGGAAGAAATCGACCCGCGCACCCGTGCTGCCCGTGATGGCATCGGTGAAGATGCGAAAAAGTTGTCATCATCTGCAAAGCCATCATCATCATCATGCTGTTCTGCCTTGGCAGCAGCAGAATCCAAAACGCTGGGAACCACTGCTCTCACACTCACATCTGGGAGAGCCCTGATGAACAGCTCGCTGTAAGGCTTGAGTCTCACCTGCAGCCACGAACAGTAAACATAGCAAATAAGAAGATGAGCTGGTACAAAGATTCTCCCTTTAAACGTTGGTCTTCAAACTGGAACAAGTAATACCAATTTCTTGCGCATGTAGTTGGAAAGAAATATTTGCGCTAAGTCAACGTCAATGTTAAAGTGTTAGGTCAAACCTGGAAGATCGTGTCCAATGTAAACCAACATGTATAGTGAATGATTTTGCCATCCCGGCCTGATCTGCAACAAATTTCAAAGCCGCATTGCGTTCATCTGGCACGTGCATTCCGAAGAACCTGTAGAAACATCCAAAATCAGTGGAAACATTTACCCTTGGTCGACATATTTGGTTTCTGGATGGCACTGGATTGGTGTTTGGTGTTTCCAAAACTGAAGTTAGTCGTGGTGGTCGGGATGATGCGAAAATTGACACCAGGTAGCAAAGCAAACCAATTTAACCAAATCGAAAGCCATATCAATTACATCTAGCCCGCCCAATTCCCCTAGTCCAAAATCCGTGGAATGGGTAAATTTGGAAACCAATCGTAATTGTTTTGGACCAAACTTCCTGTATTCGATCTGCAATTCAAATTATTGATTGTTTTTTTCGAAACAAAATTCAGAACATCTTTCAAACTTTCTTTGTCTGCCTTATACCGATGTCATCGTCGTGAACACACTTCTCCAACACAATGAAGCCGGCAGGCATCACCACCACATCTCCTGTGCGGACAAATGCAGCAAAGAGTGACGGCAGCTGCAACGCATCTGGTATCGATTTGGCCTGAAGTGCCATCAGTCGCTGTCGAACATCCGGTAAGTTCTCTGTTTGCCAATATGCAGCAGCTTCGTGCGCACAGCAGCACACCAACATCTTGCCACCGGTGACCTGCATCCAAACAGAAACACCTACCATCTTTGAATTGCAAATGCCTAGGGCCTAGAAGAAAAACAACCGCAGACATCATAGCTAACATGTATCAAGTAAGTTTGCAGCATATGTTTTTTCCTTGGGCCCTTTTGACACCCGCCTGAAGACGTACAGTAGGCAAAGCCTGGGAATCAACCCCGCAATACCATGTCGTCTCCTTGCTCCCGGAAAGCCACAGTCGACGGAGACACTCCATGTTCTTCTCCTTGTCACCATCCATATCTTTGGAAGCTGCCGTAAATGCTGCATCCTACAAACATGATTGTACGCACGTACAAGCCAAAAATCAAGATTACACTTGTCACTTGTCAAGTCTTCACGTGTAGCTCGCAATACGAATTCTTTCACCAAACTAGCACTGAACACAAACCCGAAACAAAAACACATCTTTGATGCTTTTGACCCGATTGTTTGATCATTTGGATCCCCGATGCAAAATAAATTGGAACTATGATATTGAACCTTGTCCTCGCCTCAATTTGACAAATTTTCCACGTCCGGACATCTCCAGGAAGGAGGCCAAACAAGATTGATCCTGTTGTCTCTGCGAGGGCCGCGTCGTGGACCAATCCAACTGACCGATCCTCCTTGCCGTTCTTCAACTGGTCTCTGAACTCACCAATGGATTTGTCTAGGAGTTTCTTGGCGCTAGCACCTTCCTTGCCAGTAGTGCACATGGTGATGACCTGTTTGCCCTTTCGGACCTTAGTTTGCAAACAGCATTGTGTGAATACCTTTTGAACTTGAAAGAGGGCGCGATACTGAATAGTCATGTATTCAATGACATATATCATCACCACAATTGTCTTGTGCAGTGCAATAGCAATATTGCTGATGATCATTTTTTAAAGGGATCGCATACGATTCTTCAACCAACCCTTTCATCTTTCATCACTTGGTAAGACGAACCATTTACAAGATTCTACAAACCATGTTACAATAAAACCAACCTTCGCATGAAAATCAACCAACCAGGGGACCAACCTGACCGATTTTACTGGAAAACAAATCATATCAAGTATCAAGTGTCCACTATATCGAATCAAACATAAAAGTCGATCAACCATCTTGTCAACTGAACTTTTTATGTTATATATATATATGTAAAACAAGCTAAATACCAGCCACCCAATCCAGTCATCAATCATCCAATCGAAAATATCCAAGATCAAATCCCAAACGATGAGATTAAACAAAAAGTATCATTAGATCAGCCATGAAAGACATCAACAATGGTACAACCAAAGACCCAGCGGTAATGTCAACATTAATCAGCAAACCAAGCATTATATATACACTGTATGTGTCCCAGCCCCATGCCGAAAAAAAACAAACAAAATCATCAACGGAAACCATATCAGCCATATGATCAAATATAGTTTGATGAACCATCAATTTGACTTCAATACCAAACATGAAAGTCAGCAAACTCAACCAAGCGCCAACCAGGAGATCATGAAATAATTAAAAAGACCCAAAACTACCCATCACCACATCAACAATAGAAGGATCATACATGAGAAAACCAGTCATCATACTAATCATGAGTCATGAATTATGCCATCAAATGATATACATGCATATAAATAAGTACAAAAACAAATATCAATATATAAGTATACATATATATATATAGTGACCAACCATGACACCAACAAGACAAGCGCATCACGAACAAGAAAGCAAGCCGCAGCCGCAGCCATCATCTCAATGATCATATCAAGTGTAACCAAAGAAATTGAAAAGCCGTTCTCACTCAACATTCACCATACCAATCATCACATGCAAACCGTCCTGAAGTGAAGATCATAGTGGGCCCTACAGTAAACGATCTCCATAGTCACATGAGCAGCCCTCAAAACCTCCAAGTATTGACTTATGATAGACATGAAACTGACTTGCCTCCACGTAAGTGAAAACCACGCGCGCGAAAGTTTCGCGAAAGCAACGGCGCCAATCATGGAAATGGCACATGTCGCGCAAGCCGCGCAAAGCGAAAGAGCTCACATGAAAACAAACAACCAAATACGGCGCGAAAGCTGCGCGAAAGTAAAACTCTATAATTCATGTGCACGAAAGCTAAACCCTGGCGCTCGAAAGCAGCGCGAAAGGTTGGCGTAAGCTGGGCTGGATTGCAAAGCCGTTAAACAAGGGTGTTCGTCGTTCGTCACCGCTCACTTGACCATGGGGGTAAATGTTTGTCTACTCTTTCTTTGGTCAAGCTGATTTTGATCGCAATCACAAAACCATCTATCATCCAACTAACCATCACTTGTGTCGAAGAAAACAATAGGAAACATCAAATCAACCTGGTCAGCTTCCGTGAAAGCTGAAACCAATTTTTTAAAAACTAGAAATCGATGGTTGACTTTCCCCTTCCAGAGGTGCGCAAGTTCGCAAAGGGTACATATCATCAGTCTGATTCCAGACGACTTTTTTGGGGGATCTGCAATTAGATGTTCTATTAATCAACCATCAATCTATCGCCCTTTACAATTGTTGATTCAATGTTCTGCAGATAGTAGAAACGGGTTGGCACTGCATGAACAGCATTGGCGCCGCATGTGGTTGCAATGGATCTTTTGCTTCATCAGTTTCCGACTGCATTGAGTACGTCGTACATCATCATCATCATCATCATCACCATCATCACCATCATCATCAGTGTGTGAGTGTATCGATTTCGGTATGCATATGTGTGCATTGAGGTTCCCATGCAATGTGTTTTTTCCAACTCTGGGGCGTCCAACTCGGGCAGCCACCACCACCAGCATCATCATCACCAACATCATCATCATCATCATCACCATCATCACCATCATCATCATCATGCATCATTCATCTTTCATCATTCATCATTCATCATTCAATCATGCATCATTCATCATTCATCATTCATCAGAATTCATCATTCATCATTCATCATTCATCATGATCATGAACATCATCATCATCATCATCATCATCATCATCACCATGATGATCATCATCATCATCATCATCATGCATCATTAATCTTTCATCTTTCATCATTCATCATTCATCATTCATCATTCATCATGATCATGATCATCATCATCATCATCATCATCATCATCATCACCATGATGATCATCATCATCATCATCATCATGCATCATTAATCTTTCATCTTTCATCATTCATCATTCATCATTCATCATTCATCATGATCATGATCATCATCCTCATCATCATCATCACCATGATGATCATCATCATCATCATCACCGCAGCCATCATCACCATGACCGCCATGATGATGAACATCATCACAATCATCACAATCTCCATCATCACCACCATCATCATCATCACCATCATCACCATCATCATCATCATCATCACCATGATGATCATCATCATCATCATCACCATCACCATCATCACCATGACCGCCATGATGATTGTCATCATCACAATCACCATCATCACCACCATCATCATCATCACCATCATCACCATCATCATCACCATCATCACCATCATCGTCATCATCATCATCATCGTCATCATGAATCATTCATCATTCATCATTCATCATTCATCAT
>VSDK01014096.1:1498-12887 GCA_009767595.1 Symbiodinium kawagutii
GAAAATTCATGTGATTTCACGTCATGTTAGAGTTTTGGGATTGCGTTCTCATGCTGTGCGCCAAGCTGCAAGGATGATAGCTGTTCAATGGTGATTCCACGAAGCTCTGTTGCTGCGATATTAATTGGAGGACTGGAACTTAGCCACGAATAGTTCGCAAACACCTGAGAAGGGCGAAAGGAATACCGGAATACCTCCTGTCGTGTTTTCCTTTGTGCTTGGAATTGGTGCAGAGTTCACATGAGGAGAAATGCAGACTTCGAAGATTCTCTGCGACTTCGAAAGATCCAGAAACGAAATCGAAACTCCAACCGTTTTGCCATGTGAAAGAAAACCTTCTGAAGCTCCAACCGAGGCACAAAATCGGCGTTGAATTCGTTCAGTTGCTGCTGGGGTTCCAACTTGTGTGGACCACAAGACAGCAGCACATTTCCATGCCAGGGTTCGTCCAACCTTAGGAATTGAGATATCTTCAGAGGACTCGTTGGGCATGGCGGTGTTGCATACCTCCAAATTTCATCAAACCAACTTGACCAGACTTCTGTGTACCCGTGAACCTTGCAACTGGGAACGATCCCATAGGACCACAACACCTTCCACACTGGGGATGTTTTGATCCTTGAGGTGTGGCCAGGTGGCACTTGCTTTAAGTATTCCACCGCCTCCTGTGCCGTGCTGCTGTTGCACGTGAAGATGCCCTTCTTTGGAACTTGAATGCGGGCGGCCATGGCGCACAGCTCTGGAGGGGATTCTTCGTCAAAACTTGCCCGTTGCTCTTTGCTTTGGTCCATGTGTGTCTATGCAATGTTCCTTTTTCGGCTCATTTTTGGTTCGGGCAACTGGAGCCTCAAGGCTTTGGCAAGGACTCGGATTATGAGTCGAAAGCTCGTCGCAGCTATGAGAGCACTGGACATCCATATCACTCTACTGGCAATCGCTCGCTAAGCTGCATCTCGCGCATTGCAAAACCTTTGATCCTTTCGTTGGGACCTGTGTTTCAAAGTGTCTCAATGGGTTTCAATGGGTTTCAATGATGCCATGCTCTACGTTGCAAGCTGATGCAATTTCCATGGTTTTCCTCACTTTGGTTCGGGCAACTGGAGCCTCAAGGCTTAGGCAAGGGCTCGAATCATTCTTCGGAAGTTCACATCTTGCAACTTCCAGTGCTCCAAGAACGAACAAAAACATCATCAATATAATATGACTTGAAAGAATGCAAAGTACCCCACAACACGGTGCCTTCAACAACACGTATTGACTCTCAGAATCTGCATCATCTTTTCGGAGATTTTGGTCCTTGCATTCTCTGTAAAATTGCAGTTTTAAATCGATCCCTGTTCGGATCACAGGGATGGAAAATCAAAATTGCCAAAAATCGAAAGATTGACAGCGAACTCTTCCAAGAGAGCTGTGACCTCAAGACCTGCAGAGCGATCTTCAATCCACAAAAAGTTCCACCTTGAGACGTTCCAAGTCCT
The DNA here is from genome assembly GCA_009767595.1 of Symbiodinium kawagutii. Classification (NCBI taxonomy): domain Eukaryota; class Dinophyceae; order Suessiales; family Symbiodiniaceae; genus Symbiodinium; species Symbiodinium kawagutii. The sequence continues at coordinate 2,977 of VSDK01014096.1, forward strand.
GTCGCGTGGTGTCTGTCAACAAGTTCCCACGCAAATCCAAGGTGTTGAGGTTCTGCAGCTTGAACAGCTTGGCATCCAAAATGGTCAGGTTGTTGTGGCTCAAGTCGATGACGGCCAAGTTGAGTCCATCAAAGAGGCCTGGAGGCAGTTCATCCAACTGGTTCTGGCTCAAGTTCAAGGACTCCAAGCGGGTCAGTTTCCTGGGGACCAAAGTGGGGAGAGGCACAGTCGATGCAATCGCAAGGTGTGAAGGGCAATGCTGAGCCAACCATGAGCTTTCCATGATTGTCTAAGGGCAACTTACCATCATTCAGACTTGCTCAACCAAGTTTAGGCAGCGAAAAGGATCATACACTCTGGAAGCATACCGTGGTGAGTTGTCACATTTGCTGACAAATTGCGCTGCCAAGAAATTGAACAGCAGGCGCCAAGAAGTTCTGTCAAATCTGGCTGCAAATTGTGTTCTCACCTTTCCGCACCTTTCCCCTACACAAGAAACCAACAGCCTTTGAGTGTCGAATTCAATGTGGATCCCCGATAACCACTAACAAGAATGAGGTGATTTATTTCAATTGAGAGGGTCTAGATGATAAACCTCAATGTCATATAAGAGATACATAATTGCTGGACTTGTTGCAAAAAAAATTGCATCTGTATGGAGAAAAATGGCACCTGTGTTGGGGGAGTTGTGTTTTTCGGTCTCGGTTGAAACGTTCCAACTCTTCCCATGCTCTCCAAGAGTCTGAAAGATCTTCTGCGGAAGCCGCGTCAGTCGATTGCTCTGGAGCTGCAGATGTCGAAGCTTCGTGAGAGGCTCGAAGAGGCCATCCGGGAGCGCAGTGAGCCCATTGCCACCGAGTTTCAGCTGCAACAAGTTGCGGAGGTAAAAATCATCGGAATACCAAGGCTTGCAAGCAAAAACATTCGTAGGAAGCTCCTTCAGCTGATTCTGCTCCAAGTTCAACTCTTCCAACCGCTCCAAGCGGCAGAAGGATGTCCCATGGAGTCTCTGGAGGCGATTGGAGTTCAGCTCCAGTCGTCGCAGCTCGTCGAGGTCCGAGAAAACGTAGCTGGGAAGCTCCGACAACTCGTTGTGCGCCAGGTCGAGGACCCTCAACGACGAGTAATGTCCGAAGAAGCCTTCAGGCAATGCCTGCAACTTGTTCCGGGAGATGTCGAGAATGCTTTTGTTGTCCCAGAAAAATGTGAGACCTCTGAAGCTCTTGGCATGCAGCTGAGTCAAATTGTTGTCTTGCAGGTGCAGTTGGTTCACTGCGAGACCGCTGAAGACTCCAGCTGGAAGTGTGGTCAGAGCATTATCTTGCAGGTGCAGTTGGTTCACTTCGAGACCTTTGAAGACTTTTGGAGGCAATGTCTGCAATTTGTTCCGGGAGATGTCCAGAATGCAGTCATCGCAAAGATCATAGTTACCATAACCACCGCGCGGGCGGAAAAATCTCAAATGCTGAAAACTCTTTGCATGCAGCTGAGTCAAATTGTTGTTTTGCAAGTGCAGTTGGCGCACTTCGAGATTTGTGAAGACTCCAGCTGGAAGCGAGGACAAAGCATTGTCTTCCAAATGCAGTCGGCGCACTTTGAGACCTTTGAAGACTTTTGGAGGCAGTGTTCTCAATTTGTTCCGGGATACGTCTAGAATGCAGTCATCGCAAAGTTCATAAAATTTTCTATCATTCCAACCTTCCACATGATGATACGGGCGGAAAAATCTCAGCCCTGTGAAGCTCTCCGCATGCAGCTGAGTCAAATGGTTGTTTTGCAGGTGCAGTTGGCGAACTTCGAGACCGCTGAAGACTCCAGCTGGAAGCGAGGACAGAGCATTGGCTTCCAAATGCAACTGCCGGATGTGCACTTCTTGGGAGGAACCAGGCTGAAAGATGGTTGGGGAAAGGGTGGTGAGCCTGTTGTAACTAACGTCCACGATGTTCATGTCCAACTCTTGGTCAAGAAGATCACTGAAGAGGCCCTCTGGCAGCTCTGTCAAACAATTTCCTCGCAATGACAGTGAACGCACCCGTTGGTGCGGGCCACTTGCACCAAAAGCATCTGGTAGCACCTCTGAAATGTTGCGATTGGTCAAATCAAAAACTTTTGGCGGGAACGCTTGGGCGAAATAGCCTCTCCCAAGCAGGCAGTTTTGCAGCAGAACGGATCCTGACACATTGGTGGAACAGTCGCAGGGTGGGCAAAGCCCATCATTCCATCCCGTATCAGCCGTATCAAAAACTGGCCGTCCCAGCATCACACCAACAAAAGCTACCAAAGTAGCGGCATATGTCAGCGAGAACAGCATCCTCTTCCAGGGTCCCCACATCGGAGGAGCATGCGTCACTTGGAAGAGCGCCCCCCAATCCGCGCTCTCCAAGGACCGACAAACGCACAGAACATGTGAGACGCAAATGTACAGGGAGATGTAGTTCCAGAAGTTTCCCAAGAAAATGGCGCTGAAAGACTCTTGTGTTGCGAAGCCTATATACAACCATATAGAGGTGACCATGTAGCCAACATCCAAGAATGCATCCATTGCAGCTGCTATGACACGGGATGGGACGCAATTTGGAATAGCGAAGACCAAAGCCGGGAAGAAGATGTTGCCGAGAATCAGCACACAAAAGCAGTGCACAGCAGCACTGGATTTCAATGGTTCAGGCCCATTGGTCTCGCGGATTGTGCTAAAGATATCCGCTTTTGCAAAGCCTTGGAGCAGGACTGTTATCAGCTGTAAGGCCACAACTTTGACCGCATAGTGACGTCCTTGTATACCAAGGTACTTTCGATACCACATCTGTGTCGGCCGCAGCCGGATTCTTGGACTTCCATTTTCCTGAACAACCTCAACAACACGTAACATCTCCCAGGATAGAATAGCAAAGCAAGCCCAGAAAGGCAAAGCCATGGCGCAATTCCAGATAGACAAAAAAGGCTCGTTCAACTTGTGAATGCCAATTGCAATGATAATAGATCCAGAACATGACAGCAGCCGCAGGAGATAAATAGTCAGAAGAGCCCACCAGGGGACCTCTTTGACTTGGCTCCGAGAAACTTCCCAAGTTCCGGCGCTGGTTTTGTCCAAGAGCCCTAGGGAGTTTGCAGCATCTTCTATACCTTTCTGATCCTCCAAAATGCTCAAAGATTTCTCCAACAAGAAGACTGTTGCCAAGTAGCCTTGGAGGGACACTACAACCCGCAAGCATTTCTTGGAGGATGTCATAGCAAACAAATCTTGAGCACAAACAATGTCTATGTCCAGACTTTTCAACACTTCCCAAGTTTGTTGTACTTGCTGCAAGCCCTCGCACAAGATATCGCAAGACAAGATTTCCACTCCTCCGTCCCTCTCATCCACATCTGCAGGAGACTTGATCTTTGCAAAAACTTCCAACCCTAGATTTGAAAGAGGATCAAGCACGGCAGATTGAAAAAGACCTGCATGGCTTTTGGCTCGAAGATAGTTGCTTCTGAGGTCTTGTTCTGCTTGTAGCACCTCTTGTGAGCCAACTGCTTGGTTCCTCAACAGTGGCGACATCTGAACCAAATGTTCCGATGACACAGCGGTGGCATCTGCTGGTTGCAGCACTTGAAAGTACTTTGCTTCAGTCGCAAGTGCCATGTTGAAAACCCTTTGCTGCATCCGATCCAAGCGGTTCGCCGTGTACAAACAACTGCCAACTGCAACGACCAGGAACGTGATGCAAATGAAAGCAGCTGACGTCCCAGTGCTTTTTGCCAGAAAAATGCAAGTCATCGGGACTAATGACATCAGAATCAGGAGGAGCAAATTTCTGCTCTGAATTTCAGCTGCTGCCTGAATTGTCAGCAGCACCATCAGTTCCATCCAGTGGAAGGCATGATTTGCTGCAGAATACACTTTCCTCCAAAGGTGATTGAAGCGATGCTTCTGGCAAAATCCATGAATGTTGTCGTGGAATTTGGTGCAATTCGGGTGGCCACAAGGAAATGGCAGATCTGTGAGATCATGACAACTGGCACTCGCACCTTCCACAGCCAGCTTTGGTTTGGTCTTTGGATCAGAGAACGATCTCTTCCCGCGGAATGCTGGAAACCAGGCAGCTTGAACCTCTTCAATACTGACCCATGTGTCTGTAGAAAACCAGTGCCAACTGTGAACAGAGTCATGAAGCGCTTGCCTCAGTTCAAGTCTGCGGGAATCTGCACTTTTTCTCGGTTTCTGTTTCACACTTGCCATGTCTGGTCAAAGCAAATTGGACTCTGTAACTTTGACAACGGTGACGCAAGACATTTGACCGAGTCGCTTGGTCTCTTGCGGCAGCTTGGGACAGCTGTGCACATGCAGAACCAGTTCTTGCACACCTTGAATGACTGAGTCCAGTTGTAGCTCCTGCCAAACATCCCAACATCCATGACACTGTCAGATTCTCCCAGAAATGGCTGGAGCAAACAGAGTTCTTTGATCATTGTTGATCATTTTCGGTTGCCTGGGGCTGCAGCTGCTACTTTTGCTGACAAAATAGCAAAGAATTTGCACAGCAACAGCAACACACGATGGTTCTACTGGTTGCTGCGACACAGTGACCCCTATAGTACCTGTAGACATGCACGAGTGGCGATCAAGACTCATTGCTAGTCTGGGAGGCCGCACGGTATTGATTTTCAATCAAACTGTGTTCTTGCGCTATGCTTTCTGCGGGTATCATCTTTCGGCCGCCCGCTATCGTTTTTTCGAGGAAAATGCCTAAAAAACGATCTGGATGAAACCCGCCAATAATATGAAGTCAATGACTAAAAGATCTCACCGATGTACTATGCACAACGTATATTTCAATAGATCAATATGTATATTCAGTACCTTCTGCTTGATCTGCTTGGATCTGATGATCCACCGTCCATCCATGACTTGCTCTCCTCAAATTCTGGCAAGGTTGACAACCAAAGCTGCAAGGATCCTCGGGAGGAAAAGGCACAGGGTGAAAATAACCTGTAACACCTAAGGACCTACAGAGAATCGATAAAGAGAATCTGAATCGGATGCAGTCTTCCACTGGCTGAGCCAATCACTCTATCTCCCTCATCCTTCGACCAGCAATGCATCGTATCAACATCTCTCCAACACACCAATGGGCTCCAGACATTGAAAGAATTGAAACGATGTGAAATAAACTGAAATGAAGTTAAATGCATTGAAATGAACTAAAGTAAAGTGAAACAAATTGAAATGAATTAAATTAAAGTGAAATAAATTGAATGAAATTAAAATGAAATAAATTGAAAGGAACTGAAATTAAGATGGACTGAAAGAATTGAAATAAATTGAGGTGAATTGAAATGAAGTGAAATGAATTAGAATGAATTGAAAGGAAGTGAAATGAACTGAAATGAACTGGAATGAAATGGAATGAATTGAAAGGAAGTGAAATGAATGGGAATGAATTGAAAGGAACTGACTGAGTGGTTCAAACAAATGGTCCGACGCAAGATGAAACCCAGCATTTTCGGAGCCCAAGTGTCGTAGCTTGGGCAGCAATCCCCGCTGAAGACTCACCTAGCACTGTCAGCGTTTGGAAAGGCCCAAAGGCTTGCTGCTCAAGGTGCCAACAAGTACATGAGCCAAAATTGAAAGATTTTGAAAACTTCCTAGTTTTTACACCAAAAATGAAGTGGAAACTCACATGGAAGAGGGAAGTTCCGAGCCAAACCAATCGCCAAACCACGTCCCAACGCTTCAGCCCTCACCTGTCGCAGAGGCGTCTTGATGAATTTCAGAGAAAGCTCCTGCAGTTCCGGCAACGCTGCGTGCACGTGTTCCACAGCTGTGAAGGCGAGGTCCAAACCTCAAATGCAGCTGCAAATCCATGACCCAATCTATTTTCTGTCACTTCAACGCTTGATGGTCTCTCATCTTGCCTGAATGAATTTCAATCAGTCTATGTCCCTCTTTTTCGTCAAATGGGTAATCCAAAGACAAGAACAGCAAGGAGTTGTTCATCGTTTTTTCGGAAGAGATCCGACACAAACGCGATCTGTTTTCACTCCTTCAATGTTCTCTCAAGTTTTGTTGGTCTCTCATCTTCTCTTTTTTCTATTGACATGGGTACAGTTTTGTACACTTGGGTAATCCAAAGACAAGAACAGCAAGGTGTTTTTCATCGTCGTTTTCGGAAGAGATCCGAAACGCAGAGAAAAGATTCGAAGATTTGGAGCGGCACAGCTTCGAAAATTGGACTCTCAGCATGTCCATTCCATGACCGAGGCACGAAGGACCTGCAGTTGGGGTGGCAGATGATGCAGGAAGAGGTTCAGCTGCTGGTCATCGAAGGTACCTGGGCATTCTGAAGACATTCCACTCCTTTCGGCCTGCCCTTCCCATTTCTTCCCCTCATCCTCCTGTGTACTCCTGTCGAATTCCGATCTAATTCCTGTTCCTATCTAATTTCTCTATTGAATTCATTAGATGGCAGCTTGTCTGACTTCAAAATTGTTCTTGGAAAAGGGTGCCTCAAGATCTCCGGACTGCTGCACATGCTCCTATTCCATCTCTATCTCTACAGATTCTGAATGACTTCCCCCCATCTCTTGCACTATCGTTGTTGATGGAAGTCATGGTAACTTACCTGGTTGAGTCAAGTCGCAGCATCCTGTCAACGAGAGCCTCACCACTCGTCGCGCATCGTCGTTGCGTAATGCAGTCAAGAGCCTGGACCAGGTTTTGACTGGATCTAAATTGCCGCAGGCCCAACTTATCCCCGGACGTGTTCGCAGCACTTTGCAGCAATTCGTCTGGTCCAAAGAACCCGCAACTGCCTCTGCCACACTTAACTTCAATTCATGCTTTGAGAATGAACCACAGATTCTACCCGATGTCAAGACGTGAAAACCAAGGTGTTCAACGAGTGTAGTTGGCAGTGGAATTCTTTCAACTTCCTGCAGTGACACAGCCGACCTGGAAGTGTCCAGACCATTCGCCACCGAAGAAAACCTTGCAGGAATCGCGTGCCGAAGCCGTTCGTGGCCAGAAAAGGGACAGCAGGAACTCAAGACTTTCTATGAATTCTTGGTGAAGACGAATTATACTTCACATGTATTCGAAAATTAAGTTACATTCTCGCTCAAGGTTCAAGTGCAATTCCCTTCAAGACGCACCACCAAAAAATCCAAGGAACCAAATGGCCAAGGCAAAGTGCCCAGCCAGTGCACGGCCCACAGACTCATAGCCTCAGTGTTTTGGACAGCTCATTGCTTTAGCCTGGATGTTTCACTGCTCCCCTGATGTCCTTATCATCAGCTGAAGAACCCATACAAAACAATACAAAAACATGTCCAGAACGTGTCCAGAACGTGTCCAGAACGGCGTTTTGGGGGGGATCTCGTTGGGTCAAGACTTCGAGACAGAAACTGTCACCTGAAAAGCCAAAACCTCACTGCACCGCAAGGCACCAAGACGACCCTAGAGTCAGAAGCAAAAGATCTACACTGGAAGCAGAGACATGTAGAAACATAGACTCCGTCAAAAGGTAACACTGATCAGGAAGAACTCAGTAAGAAAGTTGAAGCATCAAACGAACTCTGAGCTTCAATCGAGTTGCTTTCATGAGTGGCTGCAGCTTCTTGTTGAAGCATTTGAGTCCCTGCCCGCGGAATCGCAAGGCTATTGAGGATGGTATTCTTGTCAGCAGCTTTGCTGGCCATGGCGCTGGCAATGTTGACATCCAAGCCTTTCCTTGGTTCAGGCCACTGTTGGACCAAGTTCAGCATCACTGAACGTCTTGAAACGTGTTGAGACCACTTCTTAAAACAACATTCACAACGTGTACAACCGCATCTTAAAACAACACAGAGAGTTCCAACCCACGGCAGCCTGGACGAAAAAGTGGCCAAGGCCCATTCCCTTCTAAGAACCTGTGGCCTCATCATGATAACTTCGAAACGGACCTTAAAACCATCCTGCCCAACCATCTGTCCCAATGGACCATCCGAGTCTCAGCAAGATCTCCGTGGGAAACTCCGCTTCTCGTTGACTTTTGGCTAAAGACCCCAGCAAGGGGATCATCTGCTGCTCCACTCCCCCCAGGCCATCAGTGATGACATGAGCGCACCCGTCCTCTGTGGCTGCCACATCCAGAAGCAAAGGCCTCCTGAAGGAACAAACAGCTCAACACCTAGCTGAACAATGGCTTAAACATGCTGAAGAGTTAGCTTCACATGTATGTAGCTCTTAATAGCTCTAAAAACCTAGCCTTTGTGGAAGCTTTGGACATGGACCAGCTTGAGACAGCTTCACATAGCTTAGCCCGATGCTCAATCTCAAAACAGGAACACAAGAATACATCTTTCAAAAGATGAAATAGACAGTGAAGAAAAGAAAGTGAAAGTAATCGCCGAGATTCCCCTTGTTGCGCTCTTCTACTGCAATGGACTCTTCAAAGCAACACCAAATCCTGAAAAAGTTGCGGTTGATGGTTTGTTGGATGTGCAGGTGTGTAAACGACCTGTTGATCACCAGCATTGGTCCAATTTTCAGGAAATGGAATCTCGAAGATGATGAGATCCTATCTCAAATGGTTTCTTCTAACATCTGCCAACCACCACTCTCTAAACTTCCAGGCAAAGGTCCGACTGAAGGGTGTGGCGTTCTGGTCCAAGACCAGCAGAACCCCAGCACACAACTGGATGGCGCGGTAAAACGAGGTCTTTCGCGGATTGTTGCAGATCTCATCCTGCAACTGATGTTGGTTGTTGGCGTAAGCGCACACCCAGTACGCTGTTTCATCGGGCAGCTCGCGCAAAGAAGCATGTCGCTTCAGGCATGCGACGAATTTGCAAACGGGTTCCAGCCAGGCATGCGAAACGAACCTCAATGGCGGCAATTCGACAGGGTTGTGGGAATGGAAGGGCTCTGGGAATTCAGGAAGAAGTCTCTCAAGGACATCACTCTATTCTTTAGTTCACACATTTTTTTCCATAGTTTAGATTAGATGCCCGCTGTGTGTATCCAGAGGGCCGTATGTTATTTTACTCTTGCTCAAAAATGGCTGAAATCTGCATCTACACAATCTATGTTGCCGGCATTTCAATTCTTGTTTGCAACTCCGCACTTTTCAGATTTGTCATTTGTCAACTTGTGAGTTTGATCATCGCATTTTGAAGGAACCTATCCACAAAGTTGCAAGCTGAGTTGCCACAAAGGTCGTTGCATCTGAGCCGAGGTGGCCACCAACTCCACATAGCTGCAGCCACCTCTTCCATGACCCACAGTGGCAGGTTCAATAATCCAGAAATTCATGTGATAGAGGTTGAAAGCCTGGCGGATCGAACTCTGGAAACTGGGAGAAATGAGGATCGGTGGGAAGAGGAACTTCACATCAATTGCAGTCAAACTGATCGAGTATTTAGATATATTTAGATGTATTTAGACTGCTTTAAGTGTGTGGTTGCTTATTCACAAGAAGCAACTTGCAGAACAGTCTTAGTGGAATCCTTCGCTTTTGTCATCTCTTGTCCCTATGCTTATCATCTGACCTTGAAACAAACTGAGGCTTTCACCTCAAAAGACAGAGGCTGACCATAAGCCAAGTGGTGTGCATCGCACCAACTCAACGCAATATCTTCCACGAAGGTCAACCTCAGCGCCAGTTTTGGACGAAAATTCATGTGATTTCACGTCATGTTAGAGTTTTGGGATTGCGTTCTCATGCTGTGTGCCAAGCTGCAAGGATGATAGCTGTTCAATGGTGATTCCACGAAGCTCTGTTGCTGCGATATTAATTGGAGGACTGGAACTTAGCCACGAATAGTTCGCAAAAACCTGAGAAGGGCGAAAGGAATACCGGAATACCTCCTGTCGTGTTTTCCTTTGTGCTTGGAATTGGTGCAGAGTTCACATGAGGAGAAATGCAGACTTCGAAGATTCTCTGCGA
>VSDK01014097.1:7654-26834 GCA_009767595.1 Symbiodinium kawagutii
GTCGTCACTAAGCAAAGATCCCGAAGGTTGGTGACCACAAGTCACAGGACAGCATACAACTCACCGCAGCAAGTGATTGAAACCAGAAAAACACAGGGCGAAATTGCAAGTGTGCATTTGGAAGAAAAACGTGTGATTCGTATCCATCACCAAAGTGCAATTGGTAGGCAAAGGTGGCTACAAAAGTGCATCATGGTTGGGATCGTAATTAGTAGTGGCTGGTGAGTTACTGCAGTTATGCTTGGGATCGGATCGAGTACATTTTAAGGTGCCAATTTCGTTGGCCCTTCCAAGGCAGATTGCCAAGGTAATCCGCTGCTCGTGAAGACCTAACCAAGGCATTCTATGCTTTATGATTACCTTACCAAGGAAGGCAATTTCAGGCTTGGTCGCGTCACATTTCTGATACAACCTCGTTCCACGGAGCGTATATCCAGCGGAAGTAGAGAGGATCACTCAAATTGAAACCACCAAGTGAATCGCTTACTGTTTGGTGGTTTCAACCCCTATGAAAATTATTAGTCAACCAACCATTTGTTGATAACTACTAGGGAAAATAAAAAATGTTTGAACTCACCAGCCAGCTTACCTCCTCCTTTGCTTCTTCCTTCTCTGTCTTGGCCTCAACTTCCTCCACCAAGCATCACAGCATTGACACTGCATGGCAAGTGAGAAGAGCAAACTCATGGAGTTTGTGAAGCGATGGTCTTTCCTCCATGCAATTGGAAGGACGACGTGAGATATCAGCTTGTATCCAAGTAACAAGCCCGACAAAACCAAAGATCAAACCAGAGTTGGCTTGTGGATTTCGGCTTGCCTCCAGCGGCCTGCACTTGCTGGTTTCTACATGCCCGTTTTTGGCTGGCTGGTATTGCTTCACTCCAAGTACTTTGCAGTCTTTAATCACGTATATACAAGGATGATTGATGAAATAATCCCAGGAGCCATAATCATGGCGGTATCGAAAATAATCTTGTTACCAAGCAATACGCATTAAATGCCTGGGCACCAATCACCGTAGCTACAACTCCACGACCACGACGGAAGTGGTGTGTTCTAAAGGTCCTTCGATTCAGCATCTTCGACCTCAGCATCTTCAGCTTCCTCCTGACAGGTTGCAAGCCTCAGGTGGGGTGATCCAATGACATCATCGAAAATATTTTTTTGGTGGAAGGCCTGAATAGGGTCGCAGCATCCTCGCCGCGGATCCATGTCAGTCGGATGAGTCATTGAGGATGTATGATATGTATGGATTTACGATGGCAGGGGGACTGCCTGTCCGGCCTGGTTCCTGGTTAAGATCTCCAGCTTCGATTCTTGGTTTTATCCATCCTACGCTTATCCAAATTGGCTCATCTTGCAAGCTGGAATGCCTAGATTGATAGTGAAGGTTGGTCATGATGCTTCATCAGCAACTATGGATGACAATGAGTCTATGATGTAACCAAACAAACAAGTTTGAAACTTTGAAACGATCAGCCAGCGAAGCCGTAGAACGGCCCACAAGTGCCCCGAAGTTGCTCACAAATGCCGCTGTTGCATGGCCATTTGGAGCCGGTCGAGCACTATCAAAAACAACGGTTTTTTGTTATATCAACAGGTGGATCATGATGGCAGAAAGGATTGCTACGGGGCAATGAAGTCCTAAGTTTGCTCATTAAGAAAACCCAATAATGCTTGATGAGAAAATTTTGGAGATGAGTTGCCCCGACACTCCAGCTCTCAAGTCGCCTCCTCTTCGTCCTCGTCCTTCACTTTTTCTCCTTTCGAGGCCTCCAAAGGCCCGCTGCCACCCCAGTTGTCATGGTGAAACTCGGGTAGATTTGGGACAAGGCATGAGGTGAAGCCGCGCCCTGGTTCGGCCAGTGGGCCACTCGCCTGGGCAAAGTCTGACTAATGAAAGGAAAACTTAATGATCTCATGAATAAGATGTAAAGATGAGATCGTTGAACAACTTGTTGAATTTGAATCTCTCCGGTTTACAATGCCGGAAGGAGCTCACTTCCCCCGACGCCTTCTTTTTGTTCTTCGGCATGGTGAATGCACTCTTTGCTTCCCCAGCGCAGCTGTGTCTAACTTGAACCAAAGACGGGAGACGCGCTGAAACACAACCTGCGATTGAATTGTTGACCAATCAAGCAGTGACAAGGGTACATCTGTACCTGGAGGAATGATAAAATAAGCATTTGTTTCTCTATCATGTGTTGATTGTTTCAAAAGAATTGATTTGGTGAACAGCAATCGAAGAAGCATCTGTATAAACAATGTCAAACATCTGGAAATAAGATTGTTGAACCAAGTGCGAGGTTTGGACTATAAGGACTCATTGCAAGACCTTCAAATTCCACGTGACATGGCTCTTCCTTCATGCTACCAATGTGACCACCGAAAAATTGATCACCCCTCAAAAAAAATGCAACCGCTAAAAGCAGTTGAGTCACAGTCAACAAGAAGAGTACTCAGAACGTCCCGTGGCCACAGCATGAGTCACCTCGACCCTGTACAGGCGGCTGCACTCGCTGCAGGTGCAAAATAAAGCTTCTGCCACAAAAAACTAAAGTGCTGCCAACCTGTCAAACAATTAAACTTGTTTCCATCATGGCACCGTTGATGCCTCATTTCACAGGCTTTCCGAGAAGTCCGCATAGTCGTTAGGACATCTGGCTGGTGTGACCGTCATCCCAGCTTTCACTTCAGCTCTGACCATCTTTATTCATAGAACTGTCTGAAGAAACCTGGGATTTGTCAGCTCCCATGGTTGAGTATTGGCCACAGTCAAGCTTTATCAAAAATAATTGTCAACCGCCATGAGCCGTGCGTTTGCCAATCTTAACCATGATTCGATCGCCCTTGCCAACCACGAAAGGGCACCTCGGTGGCATCGCCTGACCGGCGATTGAAATGATGAGTTGCTATACCTGATAGTGGTTGGCACCAGTGGATCATGTTCGATACCAAGATAGTAACATTCACCATAGCTCTTACTTGCCAAACCAGCTAGAGGTCCGAACATTTTGATAATGATAGCTATCAACCAACAAGCTTAACCAATTGCAGTGGAAAATTGATCATGATAATGACCATTAAGAATCTCAATGGTAACTGATAATGCACCATGAGATGAGGTAATGATAATGGACAGTTCTATAGCATGATGATGATAAATATTGATAAACGACGATGATCACGTAAACCAATCCAATAAAATAAACGTGCATACTGCATACTGATAGTGGGCGTTGATGATGGAACACAATAATAAACGCATGTAAAAACTTGATGGCATAGTAAAATGATGGATTCTGAAACATCATGTCCCTACAAGCCCTTGGTTGGGCATGTTGGCAAAGAACTGGTACAGCACAGTGACAGCGAACGCGTCGGACTCTCACCCAGCCCAGGCACCATCCAGGCACCTTTCTACGGTTTTGTTGGATAGGATCAACTGTTTCAAACATCCAAGATCAACCAGTCTCACTCTCTAGAGGTCGGTTTACATGATCAGTGCCGACCCTTTTTTGGGGGTAGTTCAAAACTTCTCGGTCACCCTGCATAGTGATATAACTTGAAACTGCTGTGCACGTCCACCTGTCCCGTTGCTCATCGCGCTGTCACCCTCCTTATTCAATCCCATGCACCACTAACCAACTTGGAACCAACCAGAATCGAAGCTTTCAGTTCGCTGCCCACGCCTGAAAACTCGCGCTCTGCAGAGAAGCGATTTTTAGGCCATGGGTCAAACACCTGCACTTTTTGGTGAATATTCTTGGTATTGTTCAATGATCATATTTGGCTAGAAGTGTTCAAGAGATGCACAGACCCTTGACAACCATTGACAACCAGTCAAAAATTTTATGGCAAACCAATAAGAATCCATTTAAAATATTAAATCCATATAGCTCAATAAGAATGGATTGATATGGTCAAACAGTTCATTCCCAGCAAGGACCTTTCGCTGCATATGGCGGAGGCTGTGACCCACAAGTGGTACCAGTGGCCCTATTCACTGGCCCCCTGCCGCACTACAAAGAATTGAAGGAATGATCTAATCTCGTGCAGGGTCAGAAGCTATCAACTTGTTCTGGGATTGATGATTCGAAACCGTTTTGAGCCATGCCATCTATCATCTTATTTGGGTATGGGCCATGCCATGACCAAAAATGGTAGCTCACATCCCAAAAGCTCGACTAGCGGCTGGTCATTCATGTTCCCAACAAGCATTTCAATACCATAAGCCAAGTTTTTTGCCTTTAATTATTGACGACGGGGACATCCTGGGCGACGCTGGAATACTTCGAGTATCTTCGATTCCAGTTTTGCGTGGGTCTGCCAATGAGATGTGCCATTCATAGTGCGGGAAGCCACTGAAACGCGCATTGGAACCAAAATAGCGAGAGCGGTGTTGTGGCTGCCTATGAACATATATGATTCCTCGATGAATATGAAATACCGTGTGTCAAAGCTAAGAATGTGCCAACATTGTGAACATGAGCTCAATGGTCTGGGTTGTAGACCTGAATAATTAAGGGATACTGATGATGCTAGTGGAATGCTAGTGGATTGAATGCACACGGGCAATCGCCACATTCAGCGAAACGAACCCGGGTCCTCGCGAGTGACATGAATGGAAGAACATGTGTACGCTGAAGGCATTTTTTCAACCCTTCCTAGAGAAAGGCGTTGCCAAGCTGATACTTGGGCAAAGGGATGGATAATCATGGGCAACAGTGCAGAATAACAAGCAACAATCATCAACAACTGCAGCGAGCAAGTCCACTATAGCAAAGCCCCATGCGAACATGTGCAAAAACTGCATGGGGTTCCATTCCATGCCATTCCTGACGAGCAGTAGAGAAAACCATTTTTCAGAAAATGTAAAGAACATCTTGCTGCGAAGATATTCAAACATCTTTTTCCTGGTGAAAATTGCCAACGCAAAACGAATGAAACCATCTGAAACCAGGATCCAGAAGCTTTGACCATGATTCATGGCCAACAATGGTTCATATTGTTTGACTGCGCCCTCCACCAGGACCTTCGGCGACGCCGGATTTGTTAAACCCTATTGGTTCATATTTGCGTATACTTTCGTCAGCTTTGACCATCGTGCAAGCACCTCTCGTCCACTGGGTCAACCATATCAACGCTGGTTGTGACTCCTTGGCAGTCAGCTGGTGCCACACAAGGCCAGCCTCACCGAACCCAAGCTTTTTGCACGACACCACCGAGTGGCACAGGCGAATCCACACATCTATTGAGCTTGGTAGGTTCCATCGGCTTGCTCCGAAACGCACCTCTGCAAGGTGTGTGAATGCAAATATCAAAAAATATTACATCATTTAAATATATAAAAATAAGTATATATATATATAAATTTGATAGATACATATACAGAGATAAAATTAAATATGAATATAAACATATATACATATATCTTAAAAAAGGATAAATAAATATAAATATAAATAAATTTTTAAATATATGTAAATAAAATGTGTAAAGAGACATGTGTGTATATAAATCGAAGAACACTATATATTTATGTAAATGCATTTGCCAAAAAAGGCAAAACATGTAAACATATAAATATATGAATATAAATAGATATACAAAAATAAATACGAAATCAGTAGATAATTAAATAAATGAATAAAACATAAGTAAATACACAAATCAATAAATAAACAAAAAACAAAATCGGTAAACAACACGTAAAACCAATAAATAAACAAATAAAACAATCAATCAACAAATAAGCAAATAATCATGAATAAACAATTCAACAACAAACAAGTAAATCAATACGTGACAACAAATAGACAAAATTCACACGTGCATATGTAGCCATATGAAGTACATACATACAGTATAAACATGTCAATACAAACAGTACCTGAAATATAATATAATGAAAAAGCATATATATATATACATGTAAATTCATATTTTTGGTCCACATACACTACATTACATGACATTACATGACATTACATGACATTACATGACATTACATTATATACATGACATGACATTACATTACATGACATTACATTATATACATGACATGACATTACATTACATGACATGACATTATATACATGACATGACATTACATTACATGACATTACATTATATACATGACATGACATTACATTACATGACATGACATTATATACATGACATTCCAACACATTACATCACATTACATTGCATAGATACATAGAAAAAACCAGCCATAAAATGCCATATGCATGTGTGTGTGTGTGTCTGAGTCTATGCTTGTGCGAAGACAAAATGATATGTCTCAGCAGGTGGAAATACAAATGCTTATCTCTTTCGTGGCTGACTTAGGATGCTGCTGATCTGCGAATTCTTCATGCATCCGCCTGATTGCCATCTGCAAAATTGAATTCAAATCTAGTTGGTGGTCTTAAACCATATTTCAACTACAAACACGGTTGATGTCATTGCTGATGGTTATATCTATAAATCTTTATGTACACATGTATCTTCAAATGTAAATGTAAATGTATGTGAAAACAAATCTGTATGTATATATGTATATATGATAAATCTAAAAAATGAATATAAATAAATATTCAATTCTAAAATATATATAAAAAACATACATACATGTATGCGAATAAACGATGAACATGTACCTATATGTTGCCATCATTTATGGCTATGCACCCTATTGTTGCTTGATGTTGCTTGTACTCAAATGATTCCCATGTTTGTCGTTGCTCAAACTCAAGCCATCCATGCTTATCATGTTGCTTGGCAAGTCCTATTCTCCAAAACTAAAATCTCTCCTGCTGTTTGAAGACCCAGGGTAGATTCAGCCCACCAACTAGAACGTTCAGAGCGGCTCGTTCGCGGGTGGGCCCCGTGTGCTTTCCGTCTTTTAAAGACGAACTCGGTGCCGTTGAACCGTTGAACCTGATCGAGGACGACCAGTCGACCAGGAAAGGTTCTCAAGCTTACTTTATCATCAACCCTCAGGCTAGGCGTGCGAAGCTACAACCAAAGGAATCCAGAGTAATGCTACCACATGGTAGTTGTATAAACTAGTATACCATATAATTACCCATAGAAGCCAACCATGGAACAGGGTTCTTGCTCGCTGATCAAGCATTGGGCAACTCACCGACGATACAGCAACTGTCCATGGCACAACCAGCAAGCGAGAGCAATTGGCCATCGGCTGGTGTTTGACGGATGCTTCGTGATTGATGGAGCCAAAAACGATTCTTGATGAATGATGATGAATGGTTAATGATTGGTTAATGGCTTGCGTTCATGGCTTGCGTGCATGGACTCTCATTGCTGTTGGATCATGGTCGCCTGTGCGCAAACCTGATCAGCGTAACTGGCTGTACCACCAGCGGTATACCGACCATGATTAGCAATTACTATTGCAAGTGGCACCGCCATTTTCCGCCCTACTTTTCACTGGGGTATCCATGTGGCAGTGGGTCAAAACCCTGTACCCCTGGTTCCCCTATCATAACCATTGTTTTCCTCATTGTTCTTGGTTATTATTCACCAGTATTGGTTGGTTGAAATTGACCCATAGCCATGTAAAAACAAGGGTGAAGCCTGCGCACACAGGTAGGACTTCCCTGCTGGAACCCACCACGATCCTCGCGCATCAGCATCCACCACGGCCACCGCTTGGATCAGGCCCCTCCTCCATGCAGGGGCCCTTCTCAGTCACAGTCCGTCCTGAAGCTAACAAGGTGGAGCCGCGTGTGAGAAGGATTGGGCCTTTGAAAGATGCTGATGATCAATGGTACGGATGATGACCAACAATGAGGGGCTGATAATGATGCTTCATACTTGGTAAATGGATTTTATTTGTTGGTTGATCATGGTTAAAATCCTCCTTCCTATCACAATTTCAATAAGCAATAGCAGCCCCTGCTGGCCAGTTACCACCATTGATGGTCACCACGACGGGCCAGGCATTGAGTTGGTGCCTTGGGTTACCGAACCGTCGGCGAATCTTAAGCAACGAAGCTAACCGCTGGGAACCCACCTTGCACTGCGATAGTTTCTCTAGATGGGGGTGCCCCATGGAGCCTCTAAATCATCCAACCCCTCTCGCTCTTATCTCTATATGTATATGTATACATGCTAACCTTGTTTCGTTCTTGATCATTTATTCGATCTTAAGCAATTTATTCGAATAAACCCAGCATTTGGGGAGCATTTTACGGCGAAATGCTGCCACGTCACATGACCAGGTCTGCAGGCGCCTGGCTGTCCATGTATCCAGGATGAAGGCAGGGTCAACATAGCTGGAATTAACGAGGTTTAAACGATCAACAAACTAGGGTGAATAAACAACTAGGGTAACTAGAATAATAGCAGTTTAATAATTAAACTAGGGTTACTAGCTTACCCTTGGGTGAATAAATTCAACTAGAATAAACGATCAACAAACTAGGGTAACTAAACCTGGATAAACCAAGCGTTGATGTTACTTAATTAACCTAGTTAATCTACGGTTTAGGACCAGGTTGGCTGGGGTGAATATGTTCAACTAGAATTAACTAGGGTAAATATTAAGCCTACAAACGGATGTCTTATTTTGTGTCAACCATGCTTGTCTATGGCTAACCGGGATGAATCAAGCCTATGTACCTATACTGTGATCACGTGGATTGATGATACTAAAGGGTATCTGTGGAAACCATGGTCAAGTACGGGTGTCAAATATATTGGAACAGTGGTCATCTATGGCTAATCATGGTTGGGACAATTAGAAAAATACAGGGCTGCCCAAGTAATGCTGGGGATGCGCCGGAGATCAAGGGACATATAGCTGTGAACATCCATCATCGAGGGAACCCCAAGTCGAATTTGCGGGAATGAGTTTCAGCATGAATTCCACATCGAGCACTTTATTAGTGACTTTAGAGGGGTCTCATGGGTACTAATTGATTTAATACATGCAGTTTCTAGAAATTGGTGTCAGGAGGGCATGGGCCCGGGAGATGGATCAAGGTCGTTGCAAGAAAAGGTATCTGCATGGGTGCTTCCTATGGTTGCTGAGGTATGTGCCGGCCCCAGGGACACCAGGGGGCAACCCTCCGCCTGCTTTTTCTTCGCTGGGGGCGGCCAGGAAGGTGGAGCGCGACCTGAAAACTGCGGCTCCTAAGGATTAACACTGGCCAAATGATGGTCAATAGTTGATTAATTGATTAATTGATTAATTGATAACTGAATGGCAATAAAAAGTAGTGGTTGTGGTGCGTGATGGGGGGTATGTTTGTGGTTATCATTGCTGTGATGATGGTCATGATGATGAATCCAGGGTGTGTATATATATTCTTGGGTGTGATAATTTGTTTATCGACGGCTTGCATTGGTTCATCAAATACAACACTTGAAAATACAATGCATATTAGTTTTCGTTGCTCATTATTCATAACCAGTTAAGCTTTGCGCGTCAAGAAGACATGATATTTTCCCGACATGTTGACACCAAAGATTTTCTTGAATCAACCCCATCCTGTGGAACCGAAACTAAATGTCGATGGTACCTTCACTGGTAATGAACATGTTTGTTGCTCGCTCTGGTTTTCTGCATTGTGTGCATAGATGATGTTGGCGGTGCCAGACCGGCCAAGAAGAAAAGTTTCAGCTCGAATATGACGGCCTTTTTGGGGAGGACAAAGGAACGTCATGTGGGATGTTCCAAATATGAAAGCATCGCTACAAAATCAGCACTTGATTGGATCTAGGTGTGGGTATGTTTCCAATTAAGGATCAACTAAAACACGTGGAGTAAAGAAATCCTCGGATACTGGGTTGACGGTAAGCTGGTACTATGACCCATCCATCCCACCATCTGCCACCAACAAATTATCACCTCATCCCATCATGGGTTAGTTTGAGAGATGTGTTTTAACAAAAACTTGCTATCCACAAAACCAGGCCGTATGACGTTGACGAATTCCATCGCCAGGGTTCTCCTTGAAGCACACGCTCGCGAACGATCCATTTGAGAGGAGTGGACAGCGCTTCATCCCGGCTCTTTCCATCATGGAAAATCCTCTGGTTGCACGAAAGCACCAATCATCGAATTGTAGGATGCTGGCATGAGCTGAGTCAACTTCTAAGCTCCAGAATCTCTGCTCAAGTTCGATAGCAGAAATTGCGCTGCTAATCAGCAAATCACAGCAGGTGTTTTCAAACATTGGCTGAGGATAAAACGGTATACCTCTAGTTAGCATACATTGTGCGGAGTATTGGTTTTGATGCGTGCCAATATATTTGGTAAAGGCCTTTTTCCTGTTGCTGAATTTGTGCAATTATGAGCCACGAGCCAGCTTACTTACCGTTGAGCATTGGTTTCGATTGATTATAATTATCACCCAAATGACATAATCAATCATTCACCAGCGCTTATTAAACACTGGTAGATCAGTAGATGTACGAACCCTGTGTTTGGACATGGCTCACTTACCTCCGGATATTATATGATGATCGTCGGATCTATGGAACATACCCCCGATATTAGCGGCATCACCTAAAGGGAAACGATTACTGCAGGTCTTACAGTGCCCCAATTCAGACTCACCCACGGAGGTTTTCCTCTTTCACACAGGTATATACATTATTCATGTCGCCGATGGTTTGGTGGATTCCCACCTCATGAGGTCCAAAATCAATCCCCGATGTTGGAAATAGCGAAGAACAAACAAATCGCTACATATGTGGATCATTTAGACATACAAAACACATTTGTTGTGTGTAACAAACCATAGCGTTGATGTTGCCATTTGAGCGTTTACCTCGATGTATACACGGACTGGTTGCCAACGAGCCACTGGTCCTGCCCAAGTCCCGAGCGATGATGTATCTGATGCATTCATGAAAAGGTGGGCCCCCAACCACTGAACGGTTAGTTGGGTCCCCCTATACCGGGTAGTCAACTCTAGTTAGAGGAGTCAACTAAACCAACTCACTAACAAAAACAAAACCAACTAAACCAACTACACCAACCCTAAGTTCAATGAGTCAACTAAACCAACGAACCCCCAACAGTGCTTGGGGCCTCCCGACCAGGCCCTGGCCCCGTAGATCTGTGCCCGCCTCGTCCAGGCTGCAGCTCTGCTTGCAACAACTGGCGAGTTGGGTCAAGCAGTTAACCAACCAACCTGGCTGGTTAATGGTTAAGAATAGGGGATAATAACCAACAATACTAGGGTTACTAGGGGATATACCAACTATATGGCTATGGGTCAAGCAGTTAACCAACCAATTTCATGGTGGTTAATAGCCAACAATAACAAGGAAACCAATGGATAATGATGGGGAACCAGGGGTACGGGGTGAACTGACCCACAGGCGTATAACAAGAAAAACAATCATAATAGATGCAATGATAGTTTTGGTGATTGTGTTTTTGTCAACGGAAGGCCATCCATAAATAGCTCTTCTAGGTTTAAGAATTGTTTTTTCTATCACCATCCCGGAGGTCCGGCTGGGTTTAATAGTACGTTTTTTTTGTGGTTTGTCAATGGAAAGCCCGTTGCTCATGGTCTCAATGACAATCCGTGTAAACATGTTATACAATGTTATCATGGTTTCTTAAATAAACCGCGGGTTGTTCCAGATTCTTAGTTATTCATAGTAATAGTACATCACTTGAAGCTACATACGCAGCCACAGCCCTCTTTTGCAAGTACTCTTGGATTGAGCGTGGCTGTGTCTATGTCATTTCACAAAAGTTATAAGCCGCAAACAAAACATTTCCGATGAGATCAAAAAAGCATTGTATATCAATGACAATGATTAATTGTAAATGTCAACCCAACCATTGTCCATCGACGTTGCACCCAGGTGAGCACAAATCAGTCAACCGGCATACGCACACGCAAATAGATAGATAGATAGATAGATAGATAGATAGAAAGATAGAAGATGGATGGATGGATGGATGGATGGATGGATGGATGGATGGATGGATGGATGGATGGATGGATGGATAGATAGATAGATAGATAGATAGATAGATAGATAGATAGAATTATCATTTACAACATGCGCACCTAGACTAACATGCACATGTGAAAATCAAAATGCCACTGAATTTGTCTATATGTCATGTACGTACCTATGTTAGAACGCTCACGTACGCACTTTCCCCAACAAGATTGTCAACATGAATCCATGAAATCAATCCACAAACCATTCTCAAAGCCCGGATATGCCAAGATAAGATCGGATAAGCCCCATGCTTTTCAATACAATGTGGGCCCCCAACCACTTTGGTTAGTTGGTTTATAACTCATCTAACCAAGGACCAGTTATAGGGGTGAACTAGCCCAACTGATCAACACCTGCGACTTCGCGCAGCTGCGCCTCCACAGTGGTATGGAGCTGCGGGTGCTGCCGTGGCACTTGGTGTGGCTGTGGCTGTGAAGGCTGGCTCCAAATGCTGGGTTTGTTGATGATGTGTCGGTGCCGTTGGCGCTTCTCATCTTCATCTAGCGAGGGCAGCGAGGGGAGCCGCGAAAGGCACCAAGTATGGGAAGTTTGTTTACAATAATTAGTTTGATAAGCTATTCTTGCTGTTAGTCAACTGTTTTATTTGTTCACAAGGGCACCAACTAATTTGTTTTCGTGTAAACTAACTAGATTACAAGAATTAGTAGCAATAGAAGTTAGTTTAATTTGTTTGATGTTGTTCGCTACTAGTTTTGATAAGCTATTATTGCTGAAGCAGTGGGAAATTTAGTTGAGTTCTAATCACCAGTGTAAAAAATGTTGAGGCTCTGTCTAATGACAAAAAACAAACCGTTTGAACAATCGGATAACATCACTGAAATCAGTTGAAAAGCCTATGGGAAATGATGACACATGAAGGAAACCAAATCTTAAAAACTAACGTTATGAAACTGCTGCCAGCTCGTTCGGACAAACTCTTGACCCTTAGCGATCAAAACAGTGAGGTGGATATTCAGAATAGTTCGTGCACGATGGCTAGATATCAGGAAGATCTAGGAAGAAATGCATAAAACAGCAGTCCAATAACGCTCGCGTCCAAGGGATACATCTTTTGGTCCTTGCATTAGGGTCCTTACTACGAGTCTGGACGCATTCCCTCCATCAAGGACTAACCTTGTCATCACAGAAATTCCGCCCTCCCTTCTCTAAGCAGCTCTAGACATGGAGAGGCTGCATCCATCAGCAAAGGATACTCACAACTCTCGCGGCTTGAAACTGAATCGAAATATTGAAATTATCTTGGGTGATTCTTTCAAGAAATATTCCAGTAACAAACAGCATCAAGCAGCTTGATCTATCCCAATTCGCCGTGCCAAACAGCTCGGAAGATTGAATCAAGAAGTTAACATCAACAAAACAAGAAAAATCAAAACAAATCAAGTCAACATCCTTGAGAATCAGGAAAAACGAATCATCCAAGTTTTTTTTACATGTCAAAAAAATCATGTCCATTTAGATATGTAGAAAATCTGAATGCAACACCTTAAGAACCTCCAAAAACGCCGACAGCGCTGGGTCCCGGCGTTTCCCCTGGCGTCCTCCCCCGGCGTCGCGCGGTTCATGGACCTTCCAAGGCATCTGTGGAGAAGGCGCCCGCCCAGGCGGGACGGAGTCCTGGCACCCAAAGGTGTGAGATCTGTGAACGATAAATTTGTGACTCACATATTTTTAGAAATAAATCAATATATATATATATATATATATATTTAAATATATATATATATAGATAAATATGATTATTTATAAATATAAATATATGTAAATATAAATATATTTAACTATCCTTACAAATTGTATCTTACATGTTTTGCTCCTGGTTGCTTATAATATGTTATGTCAACCTGATTAATCTGATTAACATGGTGAAGATATAACATGTTGTAACACAACAAACAGAAACATACTTTAACATAGGTACTTTATATTCACATGATATGGAAATAGTATATCATGATAAAATGATACATTTTGAAAAAAATGTTTGATTGCATGCAAGTGTGCTGGCATGTAAGTAGCTAAATTCGTGTATCTAAAAATGACGAGGTGCTGTGAAATTTCGTGCAACTGAGATGCTAGGGCTGATGAAACTCGACCGGGTACTTGGCAAAAAAACGTGGTTAAACCGGCAATTGAAAGAGTGACCCCAAACGGATGATGTTTGTGTTTGCTGACCTGGTTCTGTATCCGCAGATTTGCGAAATCCCAACGTAATTGAAAGTTGTCAATGTGCACAAACTCAACACGCATCGATAACAAAACAATGTTCGGCAAAAACCGTGAGAAAACATTTTCAAGAAAGGATAACGAAAACATGTAGCACCATGTGGCAACAACAGTTCTGGTTGGTGGTTTCAACCCAGTGAAAAGTGTTAGTCAACCAACCATTTGTTAATGGTTACTTGGGAAGCAAAAACAGAAAAATCGGAAATTGGGGCCCAGTTCCTACATGTTGCTGGAAATGCAGGTGTTTTGAACATATTGCTTTTATTTGCTCACATATAGCTAACCCCAAAGCTAGTAACACACCATAGTTTCCAACCATACATCCAGAACTGGTAGCCAATCACTAGCCCAGTATGGACTATGGATCACAATTAGATAACATAGGGCCTTAACATGTTGAAATTTAATCAAGAGGGAATAGATCAATAACGCTACATTTGTTTCAGGAACAAGGAATGGAACTGAAGTGGTTGCCATATCGGTCTTGATCCAACATGTACCTTTGTAACAAGCAACTTGAAATACCGAAATAATCATCAAACACATGCAGAAAACACGTAAAAACTGGGCCCCCATTTCCACCCTCTCTCAAAAAAGAGGCTGCAAACCACAAACCAGCACTATGCGGCATCATGTGGCAATAACAATCAGTTACTATCTACTTGCCAACATGTCCCAACTTACCAGCCCTCTACGGTCAAATCTACTGATGTTCATCCGCCACGGGTGTTCGCATCCTGTGAGGCGGTGCTATCCACCAGCACCCATTCCCCCACGGTGCGCCTCCTTTTCGGGGCACCCTGCCGACAAGCCAAACAAAAGGAATGGCGTTGGGATATGGCTATACGGTTATGGGTGAATATTAACCAACTAGCAATGAGGGCCTCATGAGGGATAATAACCGACAATAATAGGGAAAACAAGGGTAAATGATGGGTGAACCAGGGGTACACGGTTTTGACCCACGCCATACCTTGGTGGAAATTATGATGGATGCAACTGGAAGTGTACCAAAATTTGTTTGAAATCAAAACGTTCAAAAATTGCGCGGCTTTGTTGTGAAAAATACGGGTTTTCAAACTAAACAATTAAGGCCTGAGGCGGTTCCCGACCTTTTGGATGCGTCCCTGGCGACATGCCGTGCAACATGTTGATTTAATCGCTATAGAATTTCATCCTCATCAACATCATCACCACCACCATCATCAGTATCATCATCATCACCGTCATCATCACCAGCATCATTATCATCATCTTTACCACCATCATCATTATCATCACCTAGCCTTCACAACAATCAGCATGGAGAGTCGTCATTGTCTTCATTCACACAACCACGTACTCACTCAATGAACCAACCACTCAGCGCAACCAGTCCGTCAATCAACCAGCCAACCAACCAAGCAATCAATTCATCAGCCAATCAATTTAATCAATCAACCAATCAATCAAGCAACCAGCCACTCAGGTCAATCACTCCATGAAGCCAATCAAACAGCCAATCAAACATATGAAGCAACCAACCCAGCAATCAGTCCATCAGCCAGCCAGTGGATCAATCAGCCAATCAGTATCAATCAGCCAACACCATCACCTCATCTGATCTCAGGCAATCCATCTCCTCTTAGTTCTAGAAATTTCTGCCGCCGCCCTTCGCGGTGATACTGGCAACGGACGGTCCAAAGATGCGTTTTCAAAAGGCACGGCGCCACGTGAGGACAAAGAAATGCGGTGGTGTCCCCCAATGGAACAGTGCCGGCATCATTCACACAAAATGCCAAATGTCTGTCAGCGTACCACCAGGTCCATAAGCGATCTTTGGGTAGTCCTGCTACCTGGTCTCGAGCGTTGGGCGCTGCGCGTGGGTGAAAAATAGCGGGCCGTGCTAGATTTGAGGGTGGGTCATTCTACCAGTCGCGGCGTTTACTTCTGAAGCCTGGCGTCCGAAGGGCTTGGCAGCACCGGAAGCAAACCAAAGGCTGGCTTGGACGTGAGACCCTATCTGCTCTGCAGCAAACTGCGGGCATAAGGCTGTCGAACTTCGCCGCGAACATGTCTAAAAGCAACAATGAAGTTGCCTCACACTGCGTAAATTGACTCGTTCAAGTCAAACACCATCGGTATGGTGCTATGGTGTTGGAATCTAAAGGGAGGCGTCGTGTCTGCAAATAATGATAGGACACGTCCATTTTGGCACGGGAAGTGCCACTTGACGAGTCATGGAATCTGGGCAAGACACATGGTATGCCCGTGGAAGAGGTACAGTAGAGTTTGGTAGCTTGCAAGGTAAGTGACACCCTTCAAGCTAGTTTATGTGTTAGCAAACTATTGACAATTTGTGGTTCAGAATGGTCAACATGTCGATTCACTCTCATGATGTTGAACAGTGGCAAAAAATAGTTGAGAAACTAGCCAGCCATGGCTAGTGATCATTTGTGGTGGTTCGTGGTTGCTCAGCAAGATGTCCAGTCCTAAGCTGACTTGTTCATGGCATCGCACTGCTGCGAGGTACCATCATAAAGGTAGTCCTTTAGCAGGGTTAAGAAGTGACTCTGTAGCCTTGCAGAACAATTTTTTTGGAATCACTTTCTCCGCAGTGGTTCCTCAATCTTCATCAACAATTGATGAACGCGCCGGAAGTTACGGAAGTTGAACTACTCACAAACTCGAGTCAGCTGATTTGAAAAGAAACACCTCTTTTTTGTCATTCAGAAACTGGTTGGCTATCATGAGCCCACCAATGAACCATCACTGATCATCGATGGCAAAGCTCCTCCGGAGCATTGCAATGGTTTCATCCATCTGGCGTTCACAAAGGCAAGCCTCGGATCGGTAACCCGCACACGTTAAACATGGCTTATCATGGCTCCAACTTGCACAGCCCATGGAAAAAACCATTCTGCACTGGTGAGTTACTTCTTTTTTTGATCTCATCGTTTCAGGTTTACACAAGTAGCCGCAATAAAACCAAGTAAGCTCATAAGCCATTTCCATCATACCCGGACCATGTTTTTGACATGTTTCGACCTGGTTTGAGCATAGGCAGCCGGCTGATAGGAATCAACCATATATGAAACATTGACCCGAGTTTCAGCTACAGGTGACTATATATTGAAATATACAGAAAGCGTTATTGATCTTTGGGGTGCCAAATCACGTCCTCGTTGCAGCCTACCCAACAAAATAACAATGACAATGACCCAAAGGCCCAATGCATTCATGGCAATCCACAATCCATCACAAGCCAGCCGCGTACACGCTCAACCTGAGAAAGATGTAACGAAAGCCAGGGGCAATCGGTACGGGTATGTGAGCAACAGTACTTTGTGTTCCCATTGTGCGCCCTGGATGGGTCGGAGTCATTTTTCTTGCACAGCCGCGGCCGGGTGGCCTTCCACAGGAAGTACTCGGCCGTACGACTTGCCTACACCTATGGATGACAGCAATGAGGAGTTAGACGTATCAACAAACGTGAACAAACCAAACCGGAAGCTGTTCCCCCTTGAGGTTGGAACATGGCCAAAAAGCCAACACATGGCTCCAAGTAACCTCATGTATGTGCAACATCCTTCCAGGTTCACTCTCCAACTCACCTGACCGAGGCCCAACATCCTTCCAGATTCACTCAGCATTGATTCGAACATTGGTTCAACAGAAGCTCCGTCTTCCAAAGTCAATGTCAACAGCAACAGGTCATTGAACTCATCTCACATTGGCTCAACTTCCTCCCAGATTTGCTCAGCATTGATTCTCTAACTTGGTCCAACAGAACAGAAACTGTTCCCCGAACCAACAAATGCCTCAAACACCTCTCACATTGGCTCAACCCTTCCAAGTCCGCTCAGCATTGATTCAAACTTGGTTCAACAGAACCTTTGTCCTCTCCCCAGAACAACCCCAACGAAAGCTGTTCCCCGTTGAGGTTGTGACGTGGCCAAAAAAACCAACAAGGGGTCTTCTAGCTCCATTTGTATCCACTGTTGAAAAGGATGGACAATGTCTTTGCAGGCTGGACACCAAGGAGATGGAATTTGTGATTTATGCGCATTTGTCGGCTTGAGCTGGAGCCAATTTTGGCAGGATGCAGAGTGACTGGTCCAGGGAGGAAAGTTGTGTACTCCATGGTGCCCAGAAGTAGAACTTATTGGCAAAACACTAGGGCGACTTTTTTGCTCTATGTCTATGTTTGTGTCCACAGAAGGGGTGAAAAACTGGCCTCCTTGTTTCGCAGATTTTTGCGAGAGGCTGTCCGTGCTCGTCAGATAGAACGACAGCGACTCACCTGACATAGGCTCAGCATCCTTCCAGATTCACTCGGCATTGGTTCCAACTTGGTTCAACAGAAGCTCCGTCTTCCAAAGTCAACGTCGAAAGTAACAGGTCCTTGAGCTCACCTCACATAGGCTCAACATCCTGACAGATCCACTCATCATTGATTCAAACTTGGTTCAACAGACCTCCACCCCAAATGAAGCCCAACAGAAACTGTTCCCCGAACCAACAAATGCCTCAAACACCTCTAACATAGACTCAACCCTTCCAGGTCCGCTCAGCATTGATTCAACCTTGGCTCAACAGAACCTTTGTCCTCTCTCCAAATCAACCCCAACGGAAGCTGTTTTCCGTTGAGGTTAGAACATGGCCAAAAAAGCCAACAAATGGCTCCGGGTAACCTCACGTAGGTGCAACATCCTTCCAGATTCACTCTCCAACTCACCTCACCTCGGTTCAACATCCTTCAGATTTACTCAGCATTGGTTCGAACATTGGTTCAACAGAAGCTCCGTCTTCCAGAGTCAACGTCAACAGTAACACGTCCTTGAGCTCACCTCACATTGGCTCAACATCCTTCCAGATTGGCTCAGCATTGATTATCAAACTTGGGTCAACAGAACAGAAACTGTTCCCCGAACCAACAAATGCCTCAAACACC
>VSDK01014101.1:0-12074 GCA_009767595.1 Symbiodinium kawagutii
ATAGTTCAACTGGTGGTTGCATGTGAAGATACTTTCCAGTGGAAGGCGTGGTACGGGCGAGTTCCCACGGCTGCCAACTTGTCTGATGCTCCAAGCAGACATGACACGTCAGAGTTGGACAGGTTGGGAGTGCCCAGAGAAGAGATTCTTTGGGATCAGATCATACTTGCCTTTCAACATCAGCGACACTTGCTTGAGGGGTGATGCGGGTGTAGCTGGCATGGTGGGTTCTCCATGTGCATTCGTGCATTGGTGAAATTCAATGATGTGCAACTTCCAGACTCAGAGGCTTTGTCGCGGGAGGAGAATGAACTCTCGGCTCTTCGTGTGAGACGATCTGTAGATTGCGTTCTATCAGATACTTTGGCACAAGTGAAGTTGAAAGTCGCAGGTCCAACATCTGTTGTACAATGGATGCTTCAATCCAGGCCGGGTGACGTTCATCTAGTTGTGCTGACACAGACTGAAGAAAATGATTGCTGGAATGTACTGTGGCATGTTCCCGTGGTGGCCGATGCTGTTGAAGCTGCAAAGGAATTCTTTTCTTTATGTGTACACTCCCGTAGGGATGGAAACCTTACCTCTCAGGCCTTTGAAAATTTTTGGGTTCTTCAAAAACCAAAATTAGCCAGTTTGGCGTTTACTGCTTGCTGTCGTGTTTCACTTTCATGTTGTCACTTCACAACTGTGCACTTTAACCGATGTCGTCTTTTCATGTTCACTCCGGCTATCGCCCTTGGAAGGATGAATTGAATTTTGTGCTCCTTGCCTTTCCGGCTTAAGGGTGGGTGGGTGGGTTCCCCTCTTATGCTGTGGTTTAACCAAGCGTTGAGCTAAGGGGGGATGCAATGGAAGTCGTTGGTGATAACTCGTGCGCTGGTGGTGGTGACAGCTCGGGATCGCAAGACGCAGAAGCTGCTGCTATGGCGGAAGCTGTCATGCATCAGATCAATGCGGATCTCGGACTAACACAGGGATTTGAGTTTGAGGACGTGACCCAACATGATCTTGAAGAGTTGTTTGGGGCCAACAGTGAAGCTGCTGGATCTAATGCGCCTTCTATCGAATCTCCTTCATTAGCTGAGACTGTTCACCATAGACCCGTTGTGAATGATCTGCCGGTGGGAAGTTACAACTTTGAGAATCTGTTGAGCAACGCCACGGTACATGTAGATACTACGGAATTTTCTCTTCCTTGGGAAAGTGAAGAATGGAAACCTATCTTCGATCCGAATCATGATGCTGTCAGTTCTTGGAGTAGGGCTTTCAACAAACGGAAACTGCCACATGTCTTTGAGGGTGCAGATGCGGACTCATTTGACAGTTGGGACCTTT
The DNA here is from genome assembly GCA_009767595.1 of Symbiodinium kawagutii. Lineage (NCBI taxonomy): Eukaryota > Dinophyceae > Suessiales > Symbiodiniaceae > Symbiodinium > Symbiodinium kawagutii. The sequence goes on from VSDK01014101.1 coordinate 1,336, forward strand.
TGACTGGACCTTCAAATTCAGATGCTAGACGTGTTGCAGTTACGAAGCAAGCAGATGCTACATGGACAGAGCGGAGAGAAGCAGATTTGCAACGAGCAATCAAGAAGTGGGTTTCGATTGTTTCTAACTGGCCTGAAGAGTGGAGATGCGCAAGAGAGGTTAACAGTTGTAACACTCTTGAAGAATCTTGTGATTTGATCACTGATTACCTGTCAGGCAAGGCACCATCCACTTTGGTGAAGCGTGCAAACAGCATGCTCTTCTTGATGACGTCGGCTTCAGTCTTGGGCATTCTTTTTCCTCTCAGTGAACCAGATTTTTATTACCTTCTCAAGCATTTGAAGAAGAGTTGCGCTCAAAGTCGTTTGAAGTCAATCGTAGAAGCGGTTACTTTTTGCAGATTTTCTTTCCAACTGACTGACTGGCAAGAGTTGGTGGACAGCAAACGTTGTGCTGGAGTAGCCGGTCGGGAGCCTGGGACAAGAGTACTGCAAGCTGAACCTCTCAGTGTCTATGACGTTTGTGTGTTACATCGCATTTTGGAACACGGACATATCTGGGACAAAGCCTTTGCAGGAGCATGCCTGTTTTGCATCTATTCCAGGTCTAGGTGGTCTGATTTTTGCCATGGTGATGCTCTCAGACTTGACTATGCTGAAGATGGTTCTATCGCCTATGCAGACATGGCTGTTTATATACACAAAACTATGCGTAGCAGTGCAAACCGTTTCAAATTCTTGGACTTGGTGGCTTCAGGAATTGGTTTCTGCAATCGCAACTGGATTGGTGTTTGGGTTACAGTCTTGGAACAGTTAGGAGTGGAACCGCTTGTGCATCGACCAGGCAAGTGCTTGATGCCTGCACCTGGTGAAGATGATCTCCCTTGCTCGCGCCCGCTGGACTGCGGTGAGGTGGGAACATGGCTGAGACTTTTGCTTGGCGAAAGTGCAAAGAGATCTGAAAGTTCCAGGGTGATTTCATCTCATTCTTTGAAAGCAATTCTTCTTAGCATGGCTGCGAAACGTGGATTGAATCACCAAGATCGCTTAGCCATGGGACACCACAGTCATCCATTTCGGATGGCAGATGTCTATGCTCGTGAGGCGCAGGCAAGAGTGATTCGATTGCTTGACAAATTGATTTTGGAAATTCGTTCTGGTTTCTTTAAGCCTGATGAAACAAGAGTTGGCCGTTTCGATCTTGATGCAAGACCGAAGGATGCAACGGCTGACATTTGTGCAGAGAGATTCCATGATGATGAGGAAGAAAGAGCTAGCATTGAAGAGAAGGTAGCAGAGACTCTTGAGACATGCTTGAATCCCGAAACTCAGGAAAGTGATTACGCCACGTCTGCGACCTCGGACAGCGGCGATGACAGCGATGAGTACACGCCTCAGAAGCCTGTTTTCAATACTCCTGAGCCTCCGGATGGATACGATTTTACTCAGCACAGGAAATCCAAAACGTTTCACCTTGTTGACAGGAAATTCCCTAGGTCAACTGAATGTGGTAGAATGCTGAACAGTAACTACGATGGTTCCGCCACCGTCAAATGGGATTCAGCAGTGTGTCACCTTTGCACGCGCAAACATACAGTCTAATCGGAGCTGCGGTGAAAACCGAGTTGCCGACGACATGCGCAGGTGGAACGTCCTTGAGTGAGTTTGATTCCTTCTCCATTTCTTCCAAAGAATTTTAAGCTGATGCCTTGTGGAGTTTGATCTCACGTCATTGAGTGCACAGCAACACATGCAGTTGTGAACCATTGCGTGGTGCATCCAGCAGTGTGGTTCGACGGTGAGAGGAGCGTTTGAGCTTCGCACGCGTCATTGCAGATACCATCATTCGATTTACCGTGATATGTTCCAGTTTTTGTAAACCATGTTTGTTGATCATGTCGCATGTTCAAGCCATCGCTTTTAAACTGATGCCAGTGCATGTGTGGTTCCCCCAACATGCTTGAGACTGCCATCTATGACAATAATCACTCGATGGATTCAGCTGCTACACACAATCCTTTGTGTGGTGTTAACCAACAAGTGGGTTGTGGTGCGAGCATGTCATGCAATCAACAAACATAGATTTTGTTCCATACTCCGGGAATTGCCATGGCTTTCATCGATTCGAAGGCTGCGTTTCAGCAGAGATGCGTTGAGCTGGCGGCGGCTCCTGCTTTGTATGATCTGCTGGTGGCACAACAGGTTGATACATTCTCATCATTGGCGTATGCAATAGCTACTCCAAATAGAGCGCCAACGGATGGGGAGTTTGACGCATTTGCTAATCAGATTTTTGGAGCTCCCACCATTGGTCAGTTGAGTTTGTTGCGCAGAATTCACTTTGAGGCTTGCGCCTTCATCCTTCAGCATTTGAAATCACAAGTTGCTGGTGATACCACTGATGGTATTCGTAAACTGCCTTTTGCTGAGAAGCAGGCACGTTTCCAAGCGACACGCACTAAGTTGTCAGGCTTTGTGATTCAAGGCGAGACTGAACCTTCGTTTGGTCTGATTGACAAGTGTCAGGCCATGTATGATTCAGGTTCTGTAACGTGGATTCCACCCTCTGCATGCACAAAGCGAGACATGGAGGTGCAAGCGGCTCCGAAGGACACATCACAAGTTGTCCGTATTGAAGCACAAACTCTTAAGGTAGATACTGAAGCTCAGAAGATTGGGGATGCGGATCATGGTTCAGAGATCAAACTGCAGTGGTGCTTTCAGAGACGTGGAGTTGCTCTTGAGATGTGCAACTTGGTATCATGGTCGGTATCTCAGGAGTGGATTGCAACCATGTACAACACATATTCCACAGACCCTCCCCCTGGATATGGTCGTATTACATTGCAACAGTTGATTCGTGCTGACAAGGAGCTTTGGACTTTGTTAGCAAGGGCTGTGAACCATGTGAAGCCGGATAGTGCAGGTGTTCGTCCATTGGATGTCATCTTTGGCCGATTGATGACAGACCCACGTGTGACCATGCACATGCTTGCGTTACCCAACAAAGCTTCTTCCTCTACACGCATTTCGGTAGACCCTGCAGACAACAAGCGGCAGCCACATGGACAGTCTGTTCCTTCGAATCGAGTTGCGCAGCCCAAGAAGCAGCTCAGGCCTGGCAAGAGTCAAAGAAACAAGCCGACTCCTCCTGCTGAGCTGAAAGATTGCTACCAGACAACAAGCGATGGTAAACCCATTTGCTGGGCTTACAATTTGGCACAAGGTTGTTCAGCATCGACTTCAGGACAGCCTCCAGCATGCAACAAGGGCTGTCACGTGTGTGCTTTCTGCAGGAAGATTGGACATTCATTTCAGACGTGCAAAGCCGCTCCTGGTAACAGGGGAGGTAGCTGACTCAGGTCCAGATCGCCTCAAAGAATTCGTCAGCACAGTCTCCATGTTAAACATGAAAAGTCAGACAGTGCGAACAAGCATGACAGTGATCCAACATATCGATACGAAGATTGGAACACCGTACAACCTTCAGTGGGCAGCTTTGAAAACAAACTGGTCATTGAGATTTTCGCTGGTACAGGTAACCTGTCGGCCTCAATTAGGAAGATTGGCTTGCGTAGCGTTGCAATTGATAAGTCGGGAAACAGAACCAAGGGACCGTTGACAATTCTGGATTTGACTGACCGTTCGAACGTTGAATTGCTGAAGGAATACATTTATCGGGAGCGATACAACATTGAATTGGTGCACTTGGCACCTCCGTGCGGGACGTGTTCTGCTGCCCGCAAGATTGTGCGTCAGGATTTAATCGACCAAGGCTTTGATTTGCCAAAGCCACTTCGTGATGAATCGAATCCTATGGGCTTCGCAAATTTGAAGGGGTTGGATTTGCGCAAAGTGAAGCAAGCTAACTCGTTATACGAGGTCACCTTTGAGATCATTTCATTCTGCTTGGAACTGGGCATTCGCACAAGTTTGGAAAATCCTTCTAACAGCTTGTTTTGGATTACGGACCCCATTGTCAAACTGTTGTCTCTTCATCACGGATTTCACAATAAGTTTCATAACTGCATGATGGGCGGCAAACGTGACAAACTGACTACTTGGTGGTGCAGTGATTCCTTCTTTGAATCGTTCAATGTGTTGTGTTCACGTGATCATCCACACGACAAGTGGCGTCCTACTCTGAAAGGAAGGTCACGGCTGCACTTTCCCACTTCAGAAGAAGCTGAATATCCCCCATTGCTTTGTGACCGAGTTGCAATGTTGATCAAACAATCTCTGATTCAACGTGGCATTTTGCCAACCGAAACCATGGAGCACCAACTTGCTCAACATAGATCTACCGCAATCAATTCAGTGGCAATGGGGATGCTGCCGCGTGGACAGAAGCTTAAACCTTTGGTCAGTGAATTTGGACACTACGTTCGCATCTGCGTGCCGATTCCTTTCGATGCTGATAGATGCTTGCTACCTTATCCCAAAGGTGCTAGAATTGTTGATCGGAAACTTCTTTTGTGGGGTACGGTGCGGGTTTCCTCTGATGAGTCGGAAGTGGATACAACAACTTACATGGCTGAACATGTGACTAATGACAATACAAATGTGGAGATTGTTACTGTCGGTGCCCCTCGATCTCCTCAAGACTTTTTGGAGCATGCGCTGAAAGTTGGACATCCCCGTTTCCTTCCTTATTCTGCTTCTGAGGGTGTGCATACTTTGGTATACAACAACATTTTCCTTGAGCCGAAGGCGTTGGCCACCCATCGAAACACTTTCTTCAAGGATTGGCTTAAGCATGCTGACATGGTGTCTCAGGATGAACAACGGCTCCATGAATCCATGGCTCCGCATGTGAGGTCGGTCCTGCAAGGCAAGAGGCTATTGGTGTTCCGTGACATCCTCAAGTCTTTGCAGTTTCCGGATGAAAAGCTCTTTGATGATCTTGTACAGGGATTCAAACTCACTGGATGGATGAGGGATTCTGGATGTTTCTTGTCTTTGCCGCGTCCCCCAACTCTGACTATTGATGGCTTGAAGAGACTCAACAAAGGCTTGCTGAGTGCTACTTTGAAGAGAGTGACTGAACAGCAGGTGGATCATCTTTCGGAGGCAGCTTGGGCAGAGACAAAGAAGGAGCTGGACAGGAGCTGGATTTGGGAAGACACTGCAGCAGACTTGGGCGGTAAGGTGATTGCGCATCGGTTTGGACTATCTCAGAAGGATAAGGTTAGAGTGATCGACAATTTCAAGCAATGCGGTCTCAATGACACCTGTGGCCTCCCTGAGAAGTATGTGCTACATGGTGTCGACTACATCGCTGCAACGTTGATACATGGCATGAAGCTTCTCGGAGGGTCGAAGGAATTCAAGCTGCTTGGCAAGACCTTTGACTTGTCTTCGGCATACAAACAGTATCCGTTGCATGGTGATGATCGTGACTTGGTCAGGATTGCGTTGAAAGATACAGACAACAATGTTTGCAGGGTGTTTGGATTGAACGCCTTACCCTTTGGAGCTACAGGCTCGGTGGCAGGGTTCCTTCGTGTGTCTTCTGCAATATTCTTTATCCTTACCAAGGGCTTGAGTGTGTGGTCTAGTGCCTTTTTTGACGACTTTCCCACATTGTCTGCATCGGAAGTGTGTGCTCTTACAGATCAACATGTTGCAATGCTTTTTGATCTGCTTGGCATCGACTTTGCAAGAGAAGGGAAAAAGTGCACAACCTTCTCGTATCAGATGAAAGCTCTGGGCTTGGTATTTGATATGGAACAATTCTCAACGGGAAAGGTGTTCATACGACACACTGCTGAGAGGAGACAGGAACTTGTGGGTCGAATAGATGAGATCCTTGCTGCAGATGAGCTGACCCCGAAAGATGCTGAATCTCTTCGAGGCCGACTTCATTGGTACGAGAGCTACTTGTTTGGTCGTACAGCTAACCTTGCTATACACAGGTTGGGACTTAGGATTTCTTCCCCCTCTTGGGTCACAGCACTTGGCCCGGAGTTGGAATCGGTTTTGAAACTGCTTCGAGATAGAGTGTTGCAGGGTCCTCCCTTGGTGCTATGCTCCGATATGGAAACTCCATTGATCATCTTCACGGATGGTGCTTGCGAAGGTGAGAACTCGGATCAAGGGTCAGTCGGCGGTGTGTTGTACATGGGTTCTACAACTCCTCTAAAATACTTCAGTGGTAAAGTGCCTGCTATCATGATGTCGTATTTCTTGGAAGAAGCGAAGAACCCCATATACCTTGTTGAGATGCTTGCTTGCTACATTGGATTCAAACTTTGGGGATCTGATGCTGTTGGTCGCTATGTGGTCTTCTACATTGACAACGAAGCTTCACGAGGCGCGTTTGTGAAAGGTTACTCTAGCACCAAGCTTGGCAACGTTATAGTTCAACTGGTGGTTGCATGTGAAGATACTTTCCAGTGGAAGGCGTGGTACGGGCGAGTTCCCACGGCTGCCAACTTGTCTGATGCTCCAAGCAGACATGACACGTCAGAGTTGGACAGGTTGGGAGTGCCCAGAGAAGAAATTCTTTGGGATCAGATCATACTTGCCTTTCAGCACCAGCGACACTTGCTTGAGGGGTGATGCGGGTGTAGCTGGCATGGTGGGTTCTCCATGTGCCTAAGCTTTCTCGATTTAACTTTCCTTGTGGTCAAGCCAAAGGATTTCGCACCTGGATTCACCCCAATAGCAAAAGGAAAAAGAATTAATAAAGCGCTGCCGAAGCTGTCGAAGCCGCTGCACTCCACTGATGTCTTGCCTTTGTTTTTCGTTTTGGATTTGTATCTTCACATGTATATATTTGAAAGTCTTTAACTTGACTTTTAATATACCTCAGTTGACTATATAAAATGTTTAATACTAGCAAGCGCGCAACTGGCGGTTCAAAGGTTAAGGGATAATGCATCAAAAAGAGACGATTGAAACAGGTGCAGTCGTATATGATATAGTGAGCAACTTGCAGATGGAAAATAAGTCTTTTTTTTTGGCCGTTTTTTTGGAAAGACATTTGGCAACCAGCAGATAGCAAGAAAAAATCCGAAAAATACCCTGATAGATCATGAATTTCGCCACGAAACCGTATATATATATATATATATATACGTTTTCGTGGTTTACACGGTTTTTTTTCGTTGGAAAAATCCTTTTTTTTGGGGTTTTTTTGCCAAAAACTATGATCCGATGTCACGAAACCACGTACATGTCAGCAAACTCACAGATAGAAAATTCAAAAAACATGTCAATTCTTAAAGGTTGAACGTCACAAAACGCTATACGTATCTTATTTAAGCAGATAGAAAATTCAAATTTACTACTTGAAAACAACAAACAACGTGCACGAAACACTGTTATTTACGCGAAAAAATGCACACCTTTCATGTTTGACTTCGTACAAAAATCACACCCCCCAAAAGGGGTCAACCGGGTTTTTTTTCGTTTTAATGACCAACTGTCACAAAACATTGTTATTTACAGGTAGATTAAGCAAACCTCACAGATGGAAAAATTGAATATTTTACCCTAAAACGACCATGCAACGTGAACAAAACACCGCTATTTACACAAAAACATGCATATGTTTGATGTGTAAAAATTGATAAACACACCATTCGAAAAAACAAGCTGCGAAGACTGAATGTCACAAAACACTGGTATTTACAGTGGATTTAAGCAAACCTCACAGATGGAAAAAACAATACAACACTTCAAAACAACCATGCAACGTGAACAAACCACTGCTATTTACACTGAAAACTGCATACATTTGATGTTAAACTTGGTAAACACATTAGTCTAGGAAAAGGTGATTTTCACATCTGTGACATGATGCAGGATATATATTTAAAAGATGTCCAAACACAAGAATTACAGTTAAAATATCAGCTGATCAAACACACACAGGGATTCCAGTTGAAATTGATCAGCATCAATCGAAACCAACTAGATTCAACTAGAGCCATTGGAAAACAAAAGAAACCATTAGAATCAAATAAAATCAGTTCAAAATCAATCCAAACCAATCAAAATCAAGTCAAATTCAATCAAAACCATTTCAAAACCAACCAAAATCAATCAAAATCAACCGAAATCAATCGAATTCAATTAGAATTCCAAGTTAATCCAAATCAGTTAAAACCAAGTCAAATTAATGACGTTCAACTAGAAATAGTCAAAATCAAGAAAAAACAATTGAATTCATCGAAGCCAATGAACATCAATCAAGTTTGATTAAATTTAATTAACTTGGATTAAGTTCAATCAAAATCAATTAAATTGATTTAAAGTTGACTAAATGAAATTTAAGTAGATTTAGTGAAATTAATCAGAATCAGTTAAAAATAAATCAAAATTAATTAGATTCAATCAAAATCAGTGTAATTCAATCACACTAGTTAAATTCAATTGAAATCACCCAAGATTAATTCAAGCCATTCGAAATTAATTATTAAGTCGTTTGAAGACCATGAAAGTTAATTGAAACCAAGCAAAATTAATGCAAACCAATGCATCTAAATGAGAATTAATGAAATTTAATTAAAATTAATTCTTTATCAACTGAATTTACTTAGAATTAATCAAAATTTAATTAGGTTAGTTTAAAATAATGCAAAACCAGTTAAAACCACCCCCAATCGATCGCATTCAGTTAAAGTCAATCAAAAAAAGTCAAAGTCAATCAAAGTCACCTGAATTCAATTAAAATCCATCAATATCAATCAAGATCAATCGAACATACTTAGATAAATCAGAAGAATCAAAATTAATGAGACCCAATAATATTCAATCAAATTTAATTGATTAAATCCAATCGAAATCAACCAAAATTAATTCAAACCAATGACTTTTGATAAAAGTTTGAAACTTAATTTAAATAGAAACCAATTCAATCCAGCCAAAATAGCGCCAAATCAATTAAACAATCAACTTAAATTGATCAAACCCACTTAAAATCAATCAAAGTCAATCAAAATCATCTAAATTGAATGAAAATCAATCCAAACCAATTAAAATCAATTCAAACCAACTAAATTTAATGAGAATAAATGAAAATCAATCGAACTCAATCAAAATCAAGCAAAATCCATCTAAATCGATCAAATTCAATGAGATTCAATGAAAAGCAATTAGATTCAATAAAAGTAAAATAGATTAATTAACAACAAATTCAATGAAGATGAATCAGAGTCATTCGAAATTAAGTAAGATCAAGTCAAAACTAGTCCGAACCAAGTAAGATTAACCAAAATCGATCGCATGCAATCAAATTTAATAAAATTCGATTAAATCAAATAAAATCAATCAAATCAAATCAATTCAAAGAAAAATAATTCAAATCAATTCAACTCAATTAGAATAAATCAAAATCAATCAACATTAATCAAGGTTCATGGACATCAATGACATCAATCAGAATCAACTCAGATCAATTAAATTCAATTAGATGCAATTTAGAAAACAGAACCAAATTTCACAGATAGAAAATTTCAATGTATTATTTCAAAAAAAGAGCATGCGAGGTAAACAGATAGAGAATTTCAATGTATTATTTCAAAAAAAGAGCATGCGAGGTAAACATGTTTTTTTGACACGTCAATTTGCATACATTTGATTTTCAAAATGGGACAAATACCATTCCAAAAAACGTTTTTTTCACATTTCACAGCGGGGACATGATATGCAATATACATTTCAAAATACGTAAACTAAATAATTCTATCTAAAATAAGTCGCAACTATTCTAATATAGACAGGGATCCCATACCTACAGAGTCCGTGAAATCTAAATCCATTTTCATCGATTCAATTCAATTAAGGTCAAGCAAAATCAATTAGATTCAGTTAAAATCAATCAAAATCCATCAAGAACAATCGAAACCCATGAAGATAAATTCAAAACCCATCAAAATCAGTGAAATTCAATTGCACCAGTTAAATTCAATCAAAATCAATGAAATTTGCTTGAAATAAATCAAATTCAATTAGATTCAATTAAAGTGAATCAAATTCAATCAAAATGGATTAAATTCAATTAAAACCAATTAAATTTGTAATCAATGAAAATGAATTAAGATTAATCAAAATACATTAAAAGTTACTCAAAACCAATTCCAGCTAATTAAACATTAAGTTAAAATCGTCCGAAATCTTTTCGAAATCATTCAAAATTCATTAAAATAGATCAAATTAAACTCAAGTCTTCAAAAATTAATCAAATTCAATTAATATCAATTAAAACCAATCAACAATTGACAAGTCAAAAAAACTAATCAAATTAAATTTAAATTAATTACGTTGAATTAAAATCCATCAATATCAATCAAGATCAATCGAAATTAATTCGATATAATCAACTGAATCAAAATTAATTAAATCTAGTCGAAATTAATTAGAAACAGTTTTGAATTAATACAAACCAATGAATTTTAGCAAAAGTTTGAAACTTAATTTACATAGAAACCAAAATCCAATCAAAATCATTTAAATTCAATGAAATTCAATCCGAACCAATTAAAATTAATGCGAATTAATTAAACTGAACAAAAATTAATGAAAATCAATCGAACTTAATTACAATCAAGCAAAACCAATCAACATTAATCAAGATTCATGGACATCAATCAGAATCAACTCAGATCAATTGAATTCATAATTTCAAAACAGAACCAAATTTCACAGATAGAAAATTTCAATGTATTATTTCAAGAAAAGAGCATGCGAGGCGAACATGTTTTGTTAACACGTTAATTTACATATAATTAAATT
>VSDK01014123.1:1736-96333 GCA_009767595.1 Symbiodinium kawagutii
TAGCTACAAGAAGTCCCAACCCCCAGCCCCAACAACATCCAAAAAAATATCACCCCACGAAAATACGAGAAAACCATGGCACCAGCAGACCCAAACACCAACACAAAACAGGTCACAAAAACACCACTTGCTCACAAACACATCGGCCCGCAACGCCGGCAAACAAAATTACCTACCCACGGCAGCAAACAAAAACACCAACGCAGACCAGCAAAAACACCAAAACGCCGACCACCTAAAGCACCAGCGCAAAAAATTAAAAAAACAACAGCAAACAACCCTGCCAGTGAACAAAACAAAATGTTCCTCAAAAATCAGCCGCGCAAATTGCCGGCAATCAAAACACCGACCCGCAGAAACAAGAAAAACACCAGCAATCAAAAGCACCACAAGGCATACCGCCCTGCCAAATCACCAGCCAAAAAGATGCCACCCACAAGAAAACCAACAGATGAACACACCACACGCCCCACGTTCCGTTCTTGGATCGGTCTGCAATCCATGTACTTCATCCATGTTAACACAACACGGATAACCGTGCCTGCCAATAATATCAACCACTTACATTCCTGTTATGTTCTCTTATGATGCCTACCTTTCGTGTCCCCCTTTCTCAAGTATGAACAACCAGCACGGAATTTGCATGTTAACACAACACGGATAACCGTGCCTGCCAATAATATCAACCACTTACATTCCTGTTATGTTCTCTTATGATGCCTACCTTTCGTGTCCCCCTTTCTCAAGTATGAACAACCAGCACGGAAATGAGGGTTTTGGTTGACAATCGGATGGTGTGACATCATGTCGATACGCAGACCTATACGGTATAAAGTGGGAGACAATGCAACGTCGTTATATTTGGATATATATATATATATATTTGGAGGGTGCCACTGGCAGTTTTGGACACTGCTCACATGTTGTGGGATGGTCTTGAAATTCTTTGACGTTCTGGTCTCCAAACACTGGTGGTTTTCCAATCGCCATCTTATCTCAGGTGAAAAAAACCTCACTTTTCCCTGGTAACCAGTGTTAACCTCATTGAGAAACGGTTGAAATGGCAGGCAAATGTTGGGATCTACAGATGGAGATGGTGGCTTCGATCTCGGTGAGGAGCGACTCCCAGGAAGTCAGTAGAGTTTCTGAGCCAAATGCGCTGCCAGGATCAACAAGATGCAGATCCGCAAAACGACTTGGAAGATGGATGAAGATCCGATGATTTCCAGATTTCAAGTCATGCAAGCGAAGCGAAGATCCGGATTGCAATTGAAGAGACTCCACTGGACCCATCCAGAGTCTAAAAATTGGGACGAAAGTGTCTGCAACTCACATAATAGCATCAGCGCACCGTTCACTCACAGAAAAGCAATCTACACTTGCAAGAGGTTTCATCCTCTGCGGAAAAAAAAGACCTATCTTCATGACACTGGATCACCGAAGGGTTTCGCTGCTAGCCGCTGAAAGTGTGGAATTTCGTACAAATTCTCGATTTTTAAGGTGTTCTGCCGTGTTCTGCGTTCCTGCACAACTCTGTGGTACCTGCAAACTTGTTATGCACTGACGTGTTGCAAGCCGCTGGGCTCGACCAACGATTCAAGACGCAAGCAGTGAACCTGAACCAGCCTTGTGGATCAAACCTTGTGGATCCTTGATCGGTCTATTTGCCAAACTTAGTTCTTTGCAATCAAACTGAGCCATCCTTTCACCACCTAAACGCAGGTCTAGAAAAAAAGAACTTGCAGTAAGCCGACTGCTGAGCATCCAGACAGCGACATCCTCCTTGTATCTAAACGTGCCAAAACGAACAGTAGACTTCGATTCAAGATGTTTCCGAGCCTCTTTCGTCCAGCGTGGACCCCAGGGAACAGGACAAGGCAGCACACCATGTGGAGCAGCTACCGCTGGAAAAGACTAAGGATCTCCATTCGCCAACAACTCCTGGAGCTTCTATTCCAGCGCTTCAGGAGCTGCATTTGCTCCTTTTGATTTGTGCAAATCTATGTATCGCTGTCTTGAACAGAATCCCTCTCTTGCACAATTGTTTGCAGATGAACAAACCGAAAGCCACACCTACTCAACCAATAGATTGTGTCACAATATTGTGGATGTGTCCTTGATATGGACTGTTGAACAGATTGGTGTCTAAATCTATGGCCACATTTCGCTCACCAAACCGGTCGATTTCCGGAGGTACCTCAGCTGCCAGGGAAGCCTTCAGTTTGGGACTCACGTCAATTACTGTGACGACCACTTTCAGTATTGCGAACTAGACCAAGCCACAGAAGTCCTTTCGCTGCCAAAGCTGCACATGGTCTTGGGAAGACTTAGTCATGATCCGTTCTCATTACTCGATGTTTCAAGATCCGTGTCAGTTTGTGGTGCAAAACCTCTGTGGATCGGTGGGCAGAGGCTTGGACTTCCCATGGCATTTGTATGGGGATCATGGCTCTCGTGGTGCGCTGAGAAACGCGGAAGTTTGGAACACCCTGTGACCATGGGTTTGGACATGGCCCTGGATGTTGAGATTTCCAAAGAAAGATCATCAAACATTCAAAAATATCGGTTTCCCGTGGGGGTTATGCTGCTTTGTTGCTGTAAATTGTCATGAGACCTCTGTGATGCATCGGGTGTCCAGTGATTTGCTTCGTGGGGGCGGCCATGTCATTTTTCACCGTTGCCGTGTCCAAGGTGAGCCACAGAGCCTGGCTCCCCAGATCCCTTGCGCTCGTGGAAACCGTGCCGTCGTTCCACGTGCTGAGGTCGCGCGTTGCGGAAGGACCGCATGTTCTGCGGAGGGTGAAAATCAGAGCCGAAAGGGAAAGAAAAGGTCGAAGGGGCGGAAGAAATACTCGCCCTTTTGCACTAAGAGCCTTGGATGCAGTGGTGCTAAAATGAAGCGCAAAAATGTTTGGCATCGCTCCAATTTGACTCCCCCGCTTTGTCGGCTTCTGCTGAGGACCACTCAGTGGCGAGGGCAGACAGGAAGGGGCAAGAAAGGCTGCTGAGCTGAATGCAATTCGATTGGAAATCTTTGATCATCATTCAATAATAGCGAGAGATCCATCTTAGTAACCCACCCTTAGTTTCCCATAAATAGCTGGTGATTTACCATCAATCATTGGGGTTTACCAATCTGGATCTACCATTAATTACTACTCTTAAGCAGTAGTAACTAAGCATCATTGATTACAAACCAACCAACTGTTTAGCTGCTCGTCTTGTGGTGAAACTTCACCAGCATTTCGCAAAAACTCACACCCTAGCCATGCAAATTGATCAGTCTAAACTCGTGGGTAGTCCATGCCATACAGGTTGTAATCAGCCAGCTGGTGTCTCCAAGATTGATCCACCTCCGGGACCAGTTACCACATCGAAAATCAGCTGTGAGGCCACTTCCATCTGCTGGACCGATACATCCGACGCATTGATGCTTTGCTGCCCGAAGACATGGAAGACTTGGTAAGGCCTTTGAGCTACAAGCCCAACCAGGAACAGACCACCAGGAGCAACTGGGATTGGTTGGTTCATTGTGGGCCTATCCCTCGATGAGAAGCAATGATAGTTGATCGGATGCGATTTGTGATCGCAAAAGCTGTTTGATGATTTCAATCCCAGCACATGTGCCGTGCCAGGAGCATCAAGATTACTTTTCCTGACGACATGGTCGACCCTTCCAACATCAGCGAAGAGGAAGTGAAGAAATTCCTTGCACCAACTACACCCAGATCCGTTGCCATTGGATGGAAATCTGGTGAAGGTCGGGCAAAGAAATGGCCGTTTCTCTTGAAGTGGCATGCACATGTACGCACAATGCACGCATTTTTGCACAAAACGACAATGTTTCGCCGTGATTGGTGGATTTCTGAGTCCCCCCAGTCTGGTGACTAGTATTGGATCCAGGAAGCAGAGGGTTCAGGCGGCAAAATCCAACAATCAGCCTCTATGGTTTATGGTGAACAACTAACAGTTACCATGGTTGTACCTTGCCATCTTCCCTTCCCTGTCATTTCGCAGGCGATTTTTGATTTGCCAAAGCTCAGCAACGGGTCTGCCATGGTTTTCTGGGGCCTGTACATTGCAGTGAGGCAACGCGGAAGTCTTTGTCCTCTTCGAAGACAACGAGGATTGTCGAAGCGCTCGGCAACTTGATGGTCAAAGGCCCCCAGCCGCCGCTGCCTTGTTTCACAGTGGTCTACGATGTTAAGCTACCTTATAAGGTTTATAAGCCTGGTTATGACATGTTATAACCCTAGCTGCATATCCAAGTAGCTGAGTCAAAAGAAACATGACCGTAAAAATTCAGAAATACCAGAGATGCCTGGCAAACCAGGCTGGCTGGCATGAATGCTCAAGTCAGATTCACTGTGGACAACAAGTTCCGAAGGGTCAAGCTCTCAGACCTTTTCTCATGGGTCATGGCAGGGTGGCCTTCAATCCCCCCACCCAACAAGACTCTTTTGTGTGGAACTGGAGTCAAAATTGTCAGCCTTTGAAATTCTGAGTGCGGTGCTGCAAATGTGAATTTTCATGGCCTTGGCAGCAATTTTGGCTCACGGAATGCCCGCATTCAAATGACCGCATGTTTCAACATGAACATGGCATTTCCCAACTCATGCCATATTTATGGAACTGAGTCTATGTATGGGTGTGCACATGACATTGCCGTGCGAATAGCTAGGAACTAATCCTTTTGAAACGTATTCAGTTCTTGAATCTTTGTGCTTGAGTACCCAGTCACAAGCTGGGCGTCTACGCGCTGCGATGTTGATGGCCCGCCTTTTGATCGCTTCTGCGGTCGCCGTAGGTGCCCTTTGTGCTGTTGATCCTGTTGGCCCTGTTGATGCCAGATGTGAAAACGAAAGCCTGGCGATTTTGCAGCTGCGGCGCTGTTCGCCGGAGGGCCAGAATTGTTTGTCCACAGGATGTTGCACCGATGAAGGCTACAAATGTTATGAGAAGGACCAGTATTGGTCTGGATGCAGACCAAGCTGCCAGCCCGGTCAGCCAGCTCCAACTGATCCGCCCGAGTACCGAACACCTTGGTCTTGTTCGGTTGTGGGCTGCTCCACTTTGCAAGAAGATTGTCGCTCAAGTGGATGCTGCGCAGATGAGAGCTACACATGCTATGAGAAGAACTCAGATTGGGCTGGCTGCAGACAAAGCTGCGAAGCAAATCAGGTGAACCCCTACGATCCTCCAGATCAGCAGACTCCATGGAGCTGTGTGGTCATTGGAGAGACTACGACTACAACTGCAGTCGCTCCAAGCACAACCACAGCCACTACTACAACTACAA
Organism: Symbiodinium kawagutii; assembly: GCA_009767595.1. Classification (NCBI taxonomy): domain Eukaryota; class Dinophyceae; order Suessiales; family Symbiodiniaceae; genus Symbiodinium; species Symbiodinium kawagutii. Next base: position 7,036 of record VSDK01014123.1, read on the forward strand.
CTATAGCCACAACTACAACTAGAGCTACAACCACAGCCACTACTACAACTACAACTATAGCCACAACTACAACTGGAGCTACAACCACAGCCACTACTACAACTACAACTATAGCCACAACTACAACTGGAGCCACAACCGCGGCTACCACAACTACAACTATAACCACAACCGCAGCCCCAACTACAACTGCACCAACATCTTCAAGGCCGACTACGACCACAATGCTGGCGTCCACGACTACCAGCACTGCAGCAGCTTACACATGTGTTGATGGCACTTGCTCCAATTATGGAGAAGACTGTCGATCCACAGGATGCTGTGCAGATTCAAGCTACACTTGCTACCGGAAAGACCAGGGGTGGGCGAGCTGCAGGCAATTTTGCACACCAGGTATCGATCAAAATGACCCCCCAGAATACCAAACTCCCTGGTCTTGCGAGATCGTCCCTCGCCCAAATCCGTCGGACCCCTATGCCACATTGCCCAAGTTTCCGGGTGAATTCTATGTCACTGCATCTGCGGGTTCCGGAAGATCCAGGATTTACCAATTCATCGACAGTCTCACAGACCAGCCAGTCTATGGTTCGGCAGCTCGAGCAGTCCACTCCTCTGGTGGGGCTGCTGGAGGCATTGTCAGTGAGGGCCAAGGTTATGGGTTGCTCCTCACAGGGTCATTCTTGGCAGCCATCACACCCGATGACAGGGATTGGAATCAAATGATGGACTACACCTATCAGATGTTCCTTGGTTGGAAACGAATGTGCGAGTATTCTGGGCAAGGAAGTTGTCAGGAGGAGGCGGGATTCCTGTGCCAGGGACATCCATGCCTGCCTCATTGGAAGTTCGCTGATGACTTGACGACGGTTCTGGAGACCGGCTCTGCTCCAGATGGGGATGAAGATGCCATGACTGGAATGTTGCTGGCAGTGATGGCTGTTGAGAGAACCAGCCCAACAAATCCACCGAAGTGGCTCCAGGAGGTGGGCGAATGGGCTTATGCCACCTGCCAGCAGTTCTTCCTGTCTGAGACCCTGGCATCTCCTTCAGGTCGATATCGCATCGTGAAGCTTGGGGCTTGCTGGGGGGGCTGGGGTGATGAGGGCCAGAACCCAAGCTATCACGCTCCAGCGGCATACCGCTTGTGCCAGCGCTTTCAGGAAGAATATGCTGACAAATATGGTGCTTTGAACAGCACAGCTCTGTCCAATGATCATCTGGACTGGCAGAAGGTGATTGACACAACATATCAAGTCTTCGAGGCGGTAGAGTGCCACACCAACGGCTTGATCACCAATTGGGCGCGGGTCTATGAAGAAGGCGACCATTTGTTTGCCGATGCCTACTTCACGGGCAGTGGAACACCAGGGACACAGTACGGTGCAGAGGCTGCTCGCACCTCATGGCGCGTGGCTCTGGACTACTTGCTGTTCCCAGGAGATGCAGCTGCTCTGGCGAAAGCTTATTTGGATCCGCTGGTGGCCATGTTGTACACCAAGGAGCAGCACTGCGAATGGAGCCTCGCTCTCCGTGTTGACAATCGCTGCCTGGTCACTTCGGTGCATGGAAACTGGTCCAAAAATATGTTTATGGCTGGGGGCACCTTCTCATCCTTGGTCTGCCCCAACGATTCTGTACAACGTCTCAGGCAGCAGGAGTTGATCAATGCCGGTGGTGCGCTCATTGCTTCAGGGGGTATGGAGGACTACTACTCGGGCAGCTGGGTGGCGATTAGCACATACACCTTGGATGGCGGCTTCATCAGGGCAGCTTCAAATGCTGGACTCTATGAAGGTGTTACACCACCGCCCAGCCCACCTCCGAGCCCATCTCAGTGTTCTTCCACCTTGGAGGACTGTCGGAAAACCAAGTGCTGCAATGATGCAGGGCACACCTGCTACGAGAAAGACCAGTACTGGGCTGGCTGCCGTGAGAGTTGCCAACCAAATCAGGTAAATCCTGACGACCCAGAGGAGTATCGAACTCCCTGGACTTGTCAACCCGTGAGCCTAATCAGTGCGAATGTCACAAGGAAACCACCAGCAGACGCAGCGACAGCTCCCAAAGCGGAGATCGTCGTAGAAACCGCGTAGACATTTTAATCACGGCTGTTTTGAAGCCTGCAGAAGCACGGGCATGAAAACATATTTGCTGCGAAAACAGCAAAAACACAACTGAGTCTCCTCTGTGACATACTGGCTTGCGCGGTTGCAACACTTGAGTCTCCTCCAGTTTGTGACATGTTTGGGCATGATTTGCACGATTGCACAGCTAACATGCCCATATCACTGGCGGTTGCAGGGCGCAACAAACTGCAGGTTATGGAAGACTTGGGCTACTGGGAGAAGGGTGGCAACCAATTGGATGGCGGACCCCTGGTGCGTAGCTCAGGGTGTCCCATCGGTCGCAAGGTGAAGCTGTCGATGTCTTGAGAACTGTCAAACCACATGGATTTGCCATCGAACATAGGGTGGTTTATTAGATTCTAGTAGTGGATTTCCCTGAGGCGAAGCCAAAGATTTTTCGAAATTTCCCAACTCACTCTGCAACCGTGGACAGGCTCAGGAAGAAGCTCAGCCGATGGAGCAAGCTGCAATGGCAGCTGATGCATAGGTGCCCTCCTCACAGAAAAAAAGGGACAGGAATCCAGCATGGCATAGGGGCATGTGCAGAGAGGTCTTTGGGAAGAAACTGCTCGAATTGCCTATTGCTTGGACTTGCAGCACCTTGATGGAGCGGAACGTGATTTTCCTGCGTTTTTGTGGGATCAAGTGACCTTAGCACTGCCTTAGCACCCGAATTTTTGTCAATTTTGGGCACCATTTTTGGACCATGGCCGCTCCCTACTTGAGCCGCTTGTCGACGGTGCCTCGATCGACCTGGAGCCCAGTTCCTTGGTCGCAACCAAACATCACCGTCGTGGCATTCCACTGAAAAAATCTGAAAAATATGTAGCTGGAGCACTTATGTGAGGCAAGTTGATTTCATTCAGCGTGTCTCCACCTTGGTGGTGCCTTTGAAGAAGTCCCAAAAGTAGTATTCTCCTTGAGAATTCTTCAACTCTGAAAAGTCGGTGATGGCTTTGTTGGGATCTTTGAATTGCAGGTGTTCGTGGTGCTTATGAGTTGGTGATGTCAGGGCACCAACTTGTCAAAGGAATAGTCACTTTGGTCAGCAACTGAGGCTCCGGGTCTATCTGCTCTTGCAAGCCGGGGCCAGGTGTGGTGCCATGCTAAAGTGGCCACGGCGTTTGGCAGTTGTGGTTACAGGTTGAATTCTGTGCCCTGGGACACTTGTTTTTCTGCTAGAAATCTCGGGACGGTTCATGGACCCTCCACGTTATGGATAGACTCAGTTGCATGGATAGTCGTTTGCTGATTCATGATCTGATGTCATTTCATCAGCAGGAAGGGGTTCATCTAAGAGATCCTGCCGACCCCGCAAGCAAACGAGTCGTGCCTCGGATTGTGACAACTGATGTGGAATCCTTATTGATTCTAAGCGACCACTGTTGTATAGCTGATGCTTGGTTGGTGATTGATGTTGATGGTTGGTTCATTCAAATCCCATCGCTCCATACATCCCACTATCGATTCTGGTCTTTTTTCCATTGCTCCGTGGATCGTGGCAGATGATGCATCGTTCGTGCAGGCTCCCGTTGATCATCCACCCAGTTCGCACCGAGCCAGCGCCAGAGTCTCAGAGACCTTGGGCCAACAGTTGTGATGCGCAGTAGATCCAGCTCATCAATCAGAATCAGATTCAAAGGAGCTCAAAACAGATTCTTCAAATTTCTCACCAGCTGAGCTCAAAACAGAATTCTGTGAACAGATGGTGATTCAAACGAGCAGCTGGTTAGAACAGCTGGTGAGAACTTTGAACAGATTGTGATCTCGCTTGGAGCTGGTGACCAGCGGGGCTTTATGGCTTGATCGGTTGCCGCTGGATCTCCCATTGCACCGGTGCTCGGAGGCATGGCGAGTAGCTGCCTGCGCAGCTATCGTGGTGCCTTGGACGAATGGTTGATGCTGAGCTCCTGATTGGTGGTTGGATAGCTGAATGGTAATGGATAGTAGCTGCTGAATGATCTGGATGGTTGTTGGATACATGATATTTTGTTCTTTTTGGTAGGAATGAACCTCTCTTGGTTGTAATTGCTGACTTTGTACAAGCTGATCGTATGACTTTTCCCCAACAGCGTAAGCTTATGGGGTCTTCAGCCCAGTTAAGCTCCGGTGTGAGCCGGTGCAGCTTCCAGGCTCAGGTTCCGGAGGTTCCGAGAGGTTCCGGAAAGTTCCGGTGCAGTTGCCAGGCAAGGTTCCGAAAGGTTCCGCAGGGTTCCAGAAGGTTCCGGGGAGTTCCGGTGCAGTTGGCAGGCAAGGTTCCGGAAGGTTCCGCAGAGTTCCAGAAGGTTCCGGGGAGTTCCGGTGCAGTTGCCAGGCAAGGTTCCGAAAGGTTCCGCAGGGTTCCAGAAGGTTCCGGGGAGTTCCGGTGCAGTTGCCAGGCAAGGTTCCGAAAGGTTCCCGAGGGTTTCGGAAGCTTCCGCGGAGTTCCAGAGCAGTTGCCAGGCAAGGTTCCGGAAGGTTGTGGAGGGTTCCGCAGGGTTCCAGAAGGTTCCGGGGAGTTCCGGTGCAGTTGGCAGGCAAGGTTCCGGAAGGTTCCGGAGGCTTCCGGTGCAGATGTCAGGCAAGGTTCCGGAAGGTTCCGCAGGGTTCCAGAAGGTTCCGGGGAGTTCCGGTGCAGTTGGCAGGCAAGGTTCCGGAAGGTTCCGGAGGCTTCCGGTGCAGATGTCAGGCAAGGTTCCGGAAGGTTCCGCAGGGTTCCAGAAGGTTCCGGGGAGTTCCGGTGCAGTTGGCAGGCAGGGTTCCGGAAGGTTCCGGAGGCTTCCGGTGCAGATGTCAGGCAAGGTTCCGGGAGGTTCCGAAAGGTTCCGGCAGATTTGGGAAATTCTGATGCAGTTGCTGGAGATGGGCAGTGGCTCTTGCTGTTGGGGATACCACCTTAGCTTATTTCGTTGAAGAGTCAACATGATGTCGCCACGCTGGTGTCCACGCAGCTGGTGCAGCTGATTGGGCAGAGGCTTCAGCTCAAGCGTGCCCGCGAGCGTCTGCCGGAATCCAAGAAGGTCATAACTGGGACTGTCAGCACAGCAGCAAGAAGTAGACACCGAAAAAAAATAGAATATGTGTGTTTGATCATTTATCTACATATGTACACGTGCTGAACACGCAGTTCCAAGCTGCGTCCATAGCATTGCCACCGAGGCAGCCGTGGCTGGCGGTGGTCGCAAGGCTGTGCAGAGCAGGGGCAGTAGCCTTGGTCGAAAGCCACGAGACCCGATTGTTGGCTTATTGCTTTAGAGGATCTTATGTGACCTCCCAGCTGCTTCATCAGTGCTTGCTACTAATGAGACGATCTATCATTAGCAAGAGATACGATCTATCACTAGTAGCAAGAGTTGATGAAGCCAACGGGAAGTCATGATTTGAGACATGGAAGATTTGGGATTGCGACCCAGGATAGGAGTGCTGCTTGAACGACGGTGAAGCCTCAAGTCCAATGGTTTGCATCGAGGTTTTGCAACCGCCTGTGCTGCTGGTGATGTTCCAACCCTTCATGTTCGGCCCTTGGGTGAAGACAGGGGTGCAACTTGGCGCATCTGATGCCATTTTCCATCGAACGACAGACATCGCCCATCCAGGTAGGGCTCGTTGGTTACGGACTTGTAGGCAGGTTCCGTGACTTTCATGCACCATGAATGCAGCGTAGTGTTGTGTGCCTATCCCATCTCTCAAAAAGAGAAAAAAGATTTGCAAAAAGAGAAAAGATTTGAATTTGTGTTACACCCTGTCAGCATTTGCAAAGTCTTGGAAGTCGGTAGAGCCTTAGCGACTTGGCATTTTGAAGGCCAAGAGCTCGTGCGACAGATGATCAAAGAAGGGCCCAGTTTGGAGGAAAAGATCGGAGTACCATGCCCAGTGCATCCCAGCGCATCCCAGTGCCAAGTGGTGAAAGGCAATGGTTGTCATCATTGTCATGGATATCATTTCTAGGTCATTTTTTACACCTGTTTTTTTGTTCACCAGTAGGTTTTCACCACTGGCCATATGCAGCGAATACCAGGTTCGTCTGGAGATTTCAGCTGTCTCGCGCTCCAAGGTGCTGTCGCAGCTGTTGTGACAGCATGTGTAGCAAAGACTTCATAGCGAGATGAGAGATATCCCAAGATAGCCCAAGATATCACATGTAGATCTATGCGATGACAGATATATGGCTGACTCCGCAGATGGTTCCATGACTTTGTTCACCATTTTTCAACATGTTTCGTTGCGCTGCTCAACATTGTTGCGTGGAGGTCATGGCTCTTCTGCCCTCGGACAGCTTCAGCTACCTGGCAGATGGTTGGGACGAGGGCAAGGAGCCCGGGCTGCTGCCACAGCTGCCCGGATTTCTCATGGATTTTAAGCCAGGAGGAGCCTGCGGACTTGGAGAAGCTGGGTGGGGATTCCTACGAGATTGCCGTTTTGATTGGGGGATTCCCGGCTGTGAACAAGAAAATCAATGGTGAACCAATATTAGAGTATAGTGACGAATATATTAGTACTCAACAAGCAACAGTACTTAGTACTTAGTATTTCGCAGTCTCCCGCAACGGAACACATGTGGCATTGTGAAGTCCATCAGATCGAAGAGTTGCCGTCAAAGCTGCGCGCAGGTGAGCACGTGGTCAAAGCGGCAGCTTCGAGTGGTTCTCACCTTGAGGATGACAGATGTTGGAATTGAGATCAAGTTGCTTAGCACCAAGGTGGACGAGCCCTTATAGTGGACAATACAGTGCTGACCTCAAGATCTCTACAGCAGACCTTTTTAACATTCGTTTTCATTCTCAGATATTCTGAGCATGATCAAATCGCCAGACCATTTCCATTCTGAACCATGCACATGGAAACGCCAGGCATCAGATACACCTGCTGAGCTTTATGAGGACGGATGAAAGCCCTTGCAGGACCAGTCATGGGAATCCTCACCTAGAAACTGATCATGTCAGGCGTGGATCCTCGCCGGTGCTGATGTTGCAACGCCCAACAAGCGCGCGGGCAGCGGACCATTTACTCGCTACGTCACCCTGCCTTGTTGGGATGCCACAAGGTCATCCGGAGATTCGGCAACCTGACCGATGTGAACTATGGTCACTGATCATATGTGACGATATGTCATCTTAAGTTAACTAATGGTTACTCAACATGTGCAGATTTGAGGAATTGCAACTGTCAGTGGTCCGATGCCAGGAGAAGATTATGGCTGCTTCGAAGAAGACCGGTGCTCGATTCCTTTACGAAGCAACCGTCCGAAGCTTCGTTGGTGGATCACGGTCAGGGGAAGATTTGATCGCTGCAGTTTTTCCCAAAAATCGGAACCGCTGTTTTCCCTATGAAGCGTTGATCCTTGTTGAGTTGGTGATGCTTCTTGAGTGGAGGAGAGTTTTTCTCACAGAACCCAGGTAGGTGCTGGACTTCCTGTTGTGGGCCCCTTGCAAGCGCTGGTGCGAGCAGGAGATGAGGTTGAGACTGCCAGCCACCCAGTGGGAGCGGACAAAGATCACTGATACAGCCAACCATGTGCAGAGATACACCTGCAACAGATGGTGGTAGGGTTAAGGCCCAAAGCTGACAGTGATTTGTTGGAAGTGGTTGAGAACTAGACCCTTAACCGGGTGAACAAAAAGATGGCATGAACAAAGGAAGGCCCGAAGATCTTGCCGATGCAAAACCTGCAAACAAGTCATAAAGAAACCCTGATTTCCTTTGACAGCATATTTTGGTCCAGCTGAAACCAGACCAAGTTCAGGCCCCTTCATGTTGAAACATGTGTTGAATGCAATGTTGTGGAATGCCTCACTTGAGCGAATCCTTTTGGACGGCGGACCAGCCCAGGTTGAGGGCATCTTCAGCGGGACTTTGTCCTTCATTTTCAACACCTGGAAGTGGGTGCAGCTCAGAAATCCCTTCGGAGGGATTCGATGAGGGCAACACATGACGTGCACAAGTTTTTTTCTACTTAAAACAACGCTTCGTGCGTCTTGTTCCTAGCTGTTCAGTGGTGTTAGGGGCAGGATCGGAAGCACCACCAGTGATGACCAGAGAAGGCAAACTACAGGTGAAGTCCAGGCTAAGTGCAGCGAAAGCTCCCAGTGTTCATGTACGGGGATAGCATGCGATAGCTGCAACTTCATGTGGCTATTGATCATAAACAACCATCCAACAAATGGATCGGTGAACATTCCAACAGCCACACTGGTTTGGTCATTTATGCGATTCACCCTCAACCATATCCTTTCATGGAACTTTGCTTCTGGAACATTGCTGGAGTGTTCTACCTGTCCCCTTTGGTCGAACTCGGGGTGGCCTTGTGCCTTTCAGGCCCGGCGTGAAGTTTTCAGAGGTAGTGAAAGAAGCGAAAGAGAAAGGCTTCACCGAGTGTGATGCTCAGGGCTGGGAATGATGCGCTGCCATACTCAATATTGGCAATTCTATGGTGATTTTATAGGCTAAAGAGACGGTTGAATGATATATTTGGCGGTTAAGATTGATTAGGTTGAACAAACATATTGGGTCGGGATAGAAATACCAAAGAAAGCATTAAACAAGGATCATTCATTAGAAATATTGGTGGAACAAGTACACATGGTAGAACAACTTTTTGAACACAATGCATGCAATTTGATTTCGCATTCCACTAGCTCACTTCGACGAAATATTCTGTGTTTGTAAAGTGTTCCCTTCTTGGCTTTTGACATTCTTGGATCCATAGCCAGAGGATGCTGGAGAACTCATTCATCAACCATCATTCCCAACCATCATTCCCAAGCATCATTCACCATTCATGATGGTGAAGCGAGCTCAGCCATTTTCGCTGCCGCAGTTGCAACCAGCCGTGCCAAGGCCCGACCCTCGTGATGATTTGGGTGGAACTGATGTACAGAGGAAGGCTCCAGGGATGGGATGGGCTCCAGGTGGGCGCCAGGCTCAGCTGTTGCCCCCCCCCACAGGTCACTATCCTGGCTCGCGAGTTGGGCTTGAAGATCGAGCTGGACGATGTACCAGTTGCCCTGTCGCAGATGGGCGGTTGGATCTTCATCTCGTTGAGTTCATGGTGATGTCAACGGTCCCTTGAAGCCATACCAAAAGGCGTGCCATTTCACTGAGCACATCATGGAGAATCCCATGGTCCTGTTGCGTGAGATTCCTACCTGTAAGGTTAAGTCCCTTGTGCCGGAGAAGTTGCAGAAGTTCAGAACTTAGAGACTGGTGCGGCCCAACGATCATGACTTGTGGCCCTCCTTTGGTCCTTGTGGTTTAAGTATGTCCTCAGTTCAACAATCTCCCGTGTTTCCGTTTGTCCTTGTGGTCGTGGTCCTGGTCATTGTTCTTGTTGCTGTTGTGCAGCTGCCGGCGGCTGGTGGTGGCGCTGAGCTGTTATGGGAACCAACCAGCCAATACAACCCATCCACAATATCAACTGCTTGGCAGAAAGCCACACCCAAGGTGGGACGCTCCAAGCGGCAAGACTCTTGCTGACGCTTTCATCGAGGACATTCAAATGAAGCAAAACTTGAGCGACGCCCACTTCCATAGACGAAGACTTTGACGTTTTGTCACCACGGCGTGTCACAGACATTGGTCACGCCTTGTTTCTTAAAATCGCAAGAAGTCAGATTGGTTGGACAGAGATCCCTTGAACACCCACAGGTTTTACCATTTTTGGACAGAGATCTTTCATCGGTGGGGATCCAGAGTGCTGGGAAGCTGCCAGCTGGCGCATGCGACAGCGCAGGAGCTTGAGGCATACGATGATGAGCTGGAGCCCTCAGGGAGATTTGCGGCGCAAATTTTTGCTCTCCCATGGCTGTCCATTTCAGGCTCATTCGGTTGGATTCTGTTGGATTCTTTGTTAACGGCTGATAAAGACTGGAGCAGTTTGGAAAGAACTCATGGCAACGGGGGGTCTCGAGAAACTGCCTCTCCCTTTCAAGTGAAAACTGATGAATCAGAAATCAAGAGCATTCAAGAGCCATATCATCCAGTGTATCACTCCTTTAACGTCACGATCCAGCAGCAGCCATGTATCACCCTACCAACGTCACGTGGAGCACCTGAGGATGGACAAACTCCTGGATGAGGCGGAGAAAGCCAACGAAGTGCTGCGCTTCGTGGGTGCCGTCGATGTGAAATCTGGTAAGGCCAGGGAGCCAGGAGCCACTTGAGCGTTGCCCAGGGGTTTTCAACGGTGGAAAAATGCTGTGCAAGTGGGGTCCATGTCACGTGTCATCTAAAAGTTGGACGGATATGTCACAACAAAAATTCGAACACAAGTTCTTATGAATCCCAGTTCTTCATTCTTGGTAGTGTTTACGGATGTTTACTTGAGGCATTCATAACTTCAGTGATGTAAAAATTGCTGGCTTTGTTGTCCTCGAGGCATCCGTGAAGCTGGACCGCTATCCAAAGGCCCGGAGAGTTGCGCTAAGTGAGTTGTTGCAAGCTATGCATGGCTATGCTCATAGCTTTGGACGCCCTTCCCTTGCAGCAACATTTGAGAAATCCCTAAGCAGCCAGTGTACATGGATTTCAAGGTCGCTGCGATGAGTTTCGATTGATTCGAGTGACCAAACACGACCAAGCCATCAATTTCCTTGTGCCCAAATGGATTTCCAAGTTGACCCTTCACCATCCATTGATCTTTGTGAAGCGCTGAAAGGATCATCCTTTTGCTGGCACACAGTTCGCAGACAACATCTGCGCGGTCTCCTCCAAGTCAGAACCTCAGGGCTCCGGGCCTAGCGGCTCACGATTGTTGGCCTTACTCTGCAGGTGGTACACTCCTCGGCCTTTGGTGATTCAAGGCAGCGAAAAAGATGGGTATGGCTCCGGGCAAAGATCTCGCAAGAGACAGTTATGTTCATTCATGTTCATTCATGTTCATTCTCTTCATTTCTCTTCACTTGTGGTGGTTTCTCAGGATTTTTGATCAGAGTGCCATCTCCAAAAGCTGTCGAGAATTGCAGGTCCTGGAGCAGGAGCAGCTGTCACAGCTGCAGGTGTCTTTGGAAACATTATGGAGGCCTTGGGTAGTGAGGCCCTGCGTGTCCCCATCTGCATCCAGATCTATGGGAGTAACTCTATTGGTGGCTTCAACTGAGATTTTGCACGGAGTTTTGTGGTTGAGAAATCCGCAGTGATAGGAAGGGGCAAAGGAACCATTGTGGTCACAGTGTAGTTGTCAATCACTTGTATGAGAACTGTCTTTTAGTTTTCTTCAACCTTTTCCCGCTTGCAGATTTCCTTTTACCGAACATTTGATTTAGTGAGGTTCTTGGGTAGCTTTGACTATGTTGTTGAAGAGGAGATATGAGTGAACAGCTTGATTCAAGTAGGGTACTGCTGAAGGTTGCTGCGTAGCTTCTCTGAAGCGTTGCTTGACTACTGCGACCTGTTCTGCACTGACAGGTGATGAATGGCATGCGCTGAGATCGGCGAGCATTCATCGACAAAAAGTGATGCGCTCAAGCAGAGCTTTGCTGGTCGACTACAAGATCTACAAGGGATTAAGGATCGATGTATGACGACTCATTTCATAGAGGATTCCGATCTTTAGATTTTTGCAGCAAATGTGAGCTTCGCAACAGCTTTTACTTACAAATGAATTGGTTAGTCTTCGGGTGGAAATGGATTTTTCTAGAAAACCCGGAATTCGCATGTAAAACGAGGTAGGAACACCTCGAGAACAAGGTACCATTGAAAAAACAGTACGGGTCTGGAGAACGAGGTAGGAACACCTGTCAATTGAAGTCAATTGAGCCAGACAATAGATAAGATTCATCGCTCAGCTATTCTCAATCGACATGGCACATTTTCTTGATTTGATATCTGTGTTTGTATGTAACACCCTTTTTCTAACAACCTTGGCTTTCCCGGGCATACCTACCTTCATATTTCCCAGAGACATTCCATAGCAGTCCCTCTCTGGTTGGGTATCAGTATTTATATGTACAGTACATAATCATACATATATATATATATACTATGTACTAGTGCGGTTGGTGTCTTGCTGTTTCAATATGCAATTTAAAGCGAAGCCTTTTCCAGGTTTGGGATCCAGGTACTTCAGTTTACAGAAGCTACGAATTGAGCAGCGTATGGCGCCGGGGTTGTGAACCGTTTTGTGACTATCTAAAGATGGGCGACTTGAACCACTTCTACTGAACTCGTCTAAACTCAGATGTGGATTCTGAGTTTATCGAAACACCATCAATGTTTCAACCTCAGCGTTTTGAGTTCCTCAGGTTCCTGGGTTTCGTAAATTTTCCTACTATTGAAAGTTGGCCTGCCCATGCCTTCTTCCTGATGGGATCTGACCCAAGCGTTTCTGAAGAAGTCAACAACTTTGTTCGTCTTTGTCACCGCATGACCCTGTGACAGCTCACCTAAAATGCGAGAATCGGGTTCAGAGGGCGCTGCTTGAGACGTAGCAATCATTGTCCATCTTACAATGATTGCTACTTCTCAAGCAGCGCCCTCCCCGATTCTCGCACCAAGTCCTCGGAATATTAATGGCTTCCTTGCATGGGAGCTTGGTCCAAGCTGCACGGCTACTGCGTTTGTGAAGTAGTGCCATGAAGGCCGGCAACTTGGCCTCATGCTGCCGCTGTAAAGAAGTTCAACACAGAAGCTCTTGCCATTCTCACACTGGCCGCCGGCTATCCAGACTGGTAGCGTCCAGGGCAGGGACGCGAGCAATGGCCACTCTGAGATGCTCATATGGCAACTGAGCTCATCAGGGCAGCAGTGATTGCAATGATGGCCCGGAGGGATGAGCAGCTGCACGGCACTTGGCACCAGTGTACCCACAAGATCTGTCATGGCCGGCGCGTGCGTGAGCTGATCTCCACCAACCTTTGCCGGTGAAGCCGTGCCGTTGCAACTTGGCATTGACATTCGATGACATCACAAGAAGCTTTCTATTGGCACAGTGAGTTGGCATGGTGAAACAGGTTAGACATGATTAGTCACTGTTAGCCAACGGCTGTTTTAAGCGCATTAAACATTTCAAGGACCTGATGATGTATGTCATGTGAACTTGCATCGAGCTTTCTCTTTTTTTACTCTCTTGATTTATTGATCATACCAATGCCCCATCCAAGGCCATCGTATACAAATCTTGCGTGCGACCTTACAACTCTGTCATGGTCCCGGCCTCCATGGTCAAGTTTGCACTCCTGTGTGCACGTCTTGGAGGCTCCGGGACTCACAAAGCAACGCTAGCCTTTGCCAATGCTCCCGCAGCTCTGCGAAGGCAGGCGGATGGCAATCCTCTGTCAGAGTGGATGCTCCCAAAGCCGAATGGGTGGATGTCAAATTCTGGTATGGGCCCGTTTGGCTGTGGGAGCACTTGCTCGACATCTGCTTCGACCGGGAGTATGTCATCAGTGAGGGTCCAGGGTGTTCCCAAACGACGAGATTTGAATTGCTTTGCGTTGGCGAGCACTTGCATATGTCTGTAGAGTCTCTAGATGATCTCGTCCAACCAAGCCGTGTCACCCCTTCCCACATTTACCTGCATGACTTCAGATGCAGCCGTAAGGAAAAAGTTCACGCCACCACCAGGGAGAAAGTCGATTAACAGGTCCTCCTGCACTGCTATGGTTTGACAACGATTTCTAGGCAGGCACTGTGGGAATGACAGGGGCATCTTTCCATATGCATCGGATTTTCTATTCAAACAACATCATTGCATCATTGCAACCTCAGTGTCTTGAGCTTCCTGGGTTTGAAAAGGTGACCTTCCCATGTTCCTGATTGGATCTGACCTTGAACCAGCCAAAGCTCCAGAGTTTCTGATGAAGTTAACAGCTTTGATCGTCTTTGTCACAGCATGACCCTGTGACAGCTCACCTAAAATGCGAGAGTCGGGTTCAAACTGCGCTGTCGGGAAGTAGAATCATTCTAAGATGGCTCCTTTCCGTGAGGCAGGGTGCTGTCACACATTTCCGTACCTGCCATTCTGTCCCCAAACCCTGCAGCACCGAATACGCCCCTCCAAGCGTTTCATCATCCGTTTCACCCATGAGCTCACTTATTCAGTGGAGACTCGACAGCTTCCAGGTTTAGGTGTCGATCTGAGCTGTTTTAGTGTCCTGAATGGCCTACTTTGCAACCAGGATTGGGAATTGCTGCAGCCTCTCTACAATGATATCCTTGGCCATCCCAAGGCCTGAAGCCGGCCCCTTCCACGCACACGATCACGGTGGTGTTTCTGTGGATGGGTTCATTCTCTCCAGCAAGTTCAATTTCTAAGAGAGCAAGCTTTGACTTGTGGCCTTTGCAAGTGCTGATATACATATATGCGGTTATATGCATATATATATATACATATATTTATGTAAACAAATGAATAAATAAATGAATAAACATGTACTAATGGTCATAAATCATGCGTCATCAGTCATGATCTCCTCACTTATCTCTTGGAGGATAGGCTTCCGAAAAGACAGAATCAACAGTTTCTTGGAGATCTGAGCAGGTTGAATCCCAGCAACACAAAGACCCACCACGTGGCATTCCCAGCTCCAGAAGTCCGAAAGGACCTGGAGGACTTTGTGATCATCGAGAGGGTGCTCCCTGGAAGAAATCGCCATTTTATGTTGGAGGACAGAAAGACACCATCCGGTGTCGTTGTCGACCTGTCATTCAACTTCAAGGCTTTGCAGCTAAAGAGAGAGAGAGAGAGAGATGTATTGGAGCCTTGAGCCTTGAACATTGCGATACATTGCGCGTATTGCTTTCTGTGTTCAGGATGACGAGGATTACTGTGTGGTGACTTCAGTTTCTGAGAAGATGAAAGAGGCATCATGTGAATTCAAGTGGAAACGAATCCTGTTTCGATTACGCTCAGCATCCTATTCGATGTGCAGGATAGGGCATTTTTGTTTCGAGAGAAGAAGCCTGGAATAACCTGGATATACTTGGATTGAATCTCACGGTGTCATGTCATTTGATAAGGAATACTTGTTCTGTATAGTGAATGATGACCATCATCCGCATAAGACACTATTACAACCAGACATCAGAAATTCATTCATCAGTTGTTTTCATTGCTATGTGATCTATATGGCTGTTTCTCACAATAGGGTACCCCCTACATCATCCTTCATATTAACCACTTGTAGTAATAAAGGCTATAAACATAGGGCATTCATAGGGCATTAGCCACTTGTAGTAATAAAAGCTATCCATTTTGTGGGTCCCCGATGGCTTGAGCCACCGGCGCCAGGTGCCAAAGAAGGCAGAGGTGAAGAAACCGCCCCCTTTCAGGGTGTCACACTTCACTGGCGCCGCTCAAGTTGCCGTAGCTGGCTCAGTGGCTGATCCGCACAGTTCACATCACTTAACCATGTTGGTTTCTCTGGGTACGATCAGCTGGTTTGTGTGGGCTGCGTGCGCTTGTCTTGACTCTTGAAATGGTGAGGTCCGCTGAGAGAGCGAGGGAGAGAGAGGGGGAGAGAGATTGAATGAGGGACCGGAAGAGTGACTGAGAAGAGAAGAAGAAGAAGCAGAAGAAGAAGAAGAAGAAGAAGAAGAAGAAGAACAAGAAGAAGAAGAGGCCAAAAAGAGAAAACACATACTGTAGTAACGTGGAGAAAGAAAAGAATACGGTAAAGCAGAAAAAGTAGAAAATAAACAGAAGATCAAGAAGAGGAAGAGGAACAGAGCAACATCTCAATTTTATCGTGTTTACATGTACACTATACATTGTGTATTTCTGAAAATAGGGGGACCCTCAATTTCTCCATTAATAATCCTTTTTAGCAATAGACATCAATAAACCAACCATTTTTTGGGTATTCCTATTTTGAAGCCACCATTTGTTTATGTTGCAGGTTGCAGTGGTAGTAGTCGTAGCAAGTGATTTGGTGCAACGAACAGCTTCCCAGGCCTCTTTCGCCACCTGGCTGAAGTGGTGACAAACTCAGCTGCCAGTGGAAGCACATGGAGCACCCACAAATGGATACAAATGACGCATCCCAAAAAATTGGTGGTTCCCAAATATGTTATCATATGGTGGTTTCTTAAAATGGGGAACCCCCAAAATGGCTGGTTTATCACTAATAATGGTTGATAATGGATGATTTGGGGGTACCCCTATTTTGAGAAACACCCATATGTTCCCACGAAAAATGCCAGTGTTTGGTAGGGCCATGCCCAAATCTGATGAACTCACGGCACTGATCATGGTCAACAAAAATTCGAGACATTTTGTTGCCAGGCAAAGCGGCAGGCCCTGAACGGTCAGCTTGGAGTGAGTCCCGCGTTCACGGAAAGATCAGCCAAGGCCACGCCCTCATAGATGTTGGTCTTGCCTGGCATGGCAATCTGAAGGTTGTGGATGCAAGGTTCATAGGAAGCTTCAAGGTTCATAGAAAGCTTCAAGGTTTTTATGCGCATAGTTGAGAAAACATGTGGATTCTCAATGTGGGTTCTCTGTTTCTTGAGCATATCATCGAGTACACGCAGTGTAGTCGGTTATCAGGTCTTCCTCCAATAGCCTAACCATGCCCAGTTTCCCAAGATACCTCCCCGCACGCAATGTCCATGTGAAATGATGCACGCACAAATGCAGACGCACAGCCACAAGATTTCAGGATAACCAAGGTGTACAGCTTTGTGGGGCAACAGCTGGTGGCATGTGGCAGATCTGTACAGAACTCACAGATCTAATTCGTTGCTGCCTTTTTTGGGAAGCCGTGACGGTTCCCAGGCAAGGCCTTGGGCACGTGGTCTTTCAGAGCAATCGGCAGCAGCCACCGGTGCAGCATAGGCTCATTTCTCCCCTAGAACTTCTTCTAGTTAGAGTTGAGGCACCACAACAAAGCTCAAGCCGACCAAGGGGCTCCATGATTCATTGAACCCCGTGCCCATGCCCTCACAGATCGATTCATTCACAGCTTGACGGCATTGGAAGACGGAAAACGTGAGCGCGGGAGTTGGTGTTTGTTGCAGAATCCGACCTTTCTTTGAGATTTTTGAGCTTCTTGTGGTAGTGGGATGTGTTTTGACATGCGTGGAACGGCGAAGCTAAGGCCCAAACGATGTAAGATTCTCAATTCTTCACTTGGTTCAGAACACATCTGATCATGGACAGTGCTTCATAGTGTATCATGCTGTGCCAAAGATCAACGGCTGTGGGCTGCTCAACTTGGAACTTGGAGGCTCTTGGAAGGCTATGGCACAACTGAACTTTGCTCTTGGCTCAAGATCCACATGGTTTCACAAGAAGAAGCTGCATGGGAAGTGCGAGGCCAATCCAAAGAAGAACCATTTGGAGTTCTCACATTCAGCCAAGCTGATTGGTTGGCAAACGCAGTCTGGAGAGTCAAAGATCCTGCAGTTGGGTGTCATGACGGGAACGGCAAAGTTGTACCGAATATTCTGTCAGCATGGCTTCACAGATATGAAACCATGGCCATTCAAAAGATCCTTAAGCATGATTAGCCATCACCAACCATCATTTATCACCACTAGACATCAGAACCATCATTAACACAATGCCTAGTCATGCTCTAACAACAATGCATAGCAATGCATAACAATGCAGTAACACATGCCTAGTCTTCGCTGATGGGAGACAGGCGGACTGCAGCAGAGCTCATCCGTTGATTTTTTGTGGGCAGATTCGCACAAAGGATGCGACCATCACTGCCATGACGGTTGATGTTTGACAGATGGGTGCTTCTCAAAATAGAGGCACCCCTAAATCATCCAACGTTCATCATATGCAGCAATAAACCAGCCATTTTCGGGGGTTCCCTATTTTGAGAACCCCCCAGATTCCTTAGTAACCCGGAAAGTACTCAGGAAACATATTGACCATGCTTCATGGGTGGGCGCATTCTTGTATGCCGCGCCATTGAAGTTCTTGGTTCCCCCGGGAAAAAAAACATACATGATATGCAGGTATGTATGGGCGTACGTATGTATGAATGAAATACAGGCAAAAATATCATGTAGTGTCATGTCATGCAACGTGATGTAAAGTAATGATTTACGCATGAATCCAAGTACTTGATGTGTGCATATACTGTAATCAATGAGTTTTGGAATGGAACGTGGCAAAATCTAGAGTAGTGGAAAGTCTTGCAATATAAATAATGTTGATGTAATCTGTAATGAGCGGGGAGATAAGCAAAGGCAGTCTATGTTTCTGTTGCAATGGAGTGCTGTGCAGTACAATGGATTACAATATAGAATGTGCACATTTGCACTGGCATTGGGACTCTGTATGAGAGTGCCGGGTGGATATGTTGCCCTCAATCCTGAATGGGTCGAAAGAGTTTCACGAGCAACTTCACGATTCTCGAGTAAAAACGTAGCTTGTCGAGCCTAAAACACTTCACGTTCTTCTGAAACTTGCATCATAATGCCAGTTTTCTCTTGCATGTATCATGATGGCTGTAGTTCTTCAACTGAGAGGTGATGTATAGTATTGTGCTCAACAAAATTAGCAAAATCATGGAAAGAAAGCACTTTCTTCTGTATTTTAGCTGGGTTGATGGAAGCGGTCGACCAAAACAAGAGGTGAGGATATTTCCATGAGCAGCAAGCACCCTTCCTTGGACGGTAGGGAGATGTTGAATGAGGGTCAGCTTTGATTTTCTCAGGGATTGCAGGGTTGGGTATAGTTGGCAGACTCCTGCTAGAAGCATTTCGCCGTTCGGAGTGATGTGAATCTGAAAGGGGGTTGTCAATGCTTTCGATGATGGTTGACTCATGCGAGAGTGTCTTGCAGCGGCCCAAACCTTGAACGTTGACTATCATTGATGGTAATTGATCAAGTAGCTCTCAACATATCTCAACCCCCAAAGTGTGGTACTTGGAGAGACAGCAAGAGCTACTGCAATTGGCTAAATGCTGGGAAGGGTCGTAGGCTCATCTTGGCCCCTCATTCGGGGCTTATTTGGCGATCCTTTCGTGGAAGATGGAAACTTTTCACAAAGATATCCATCCCTCAAACACATGCAAACACTACCCATGGAAAATCCCGGTTTTTCAAGAATTCACACGTTTCATCCTGTGGAATCCTTGACTCAAAGTCACTTTCGGAACCAAGGGCCAGTATCCAAAAACGAACTCTTGGAGATGTGAATTTCGGAGTGTGCAATTTCTAGCTTCTTGTCAAAGATTATCACGTGCTTGGGATTGTGCCTAGAGCCCGCCGAATTCGCACCTTGGGTGTGAAGTTGTTTTCATCAGGGTGCCGCATATGTCTATGGGTCAATATTACCCATCAAAAATCGGAAATGATAACCGCAAAAAATCGGGAATGCGATGTTTGATGATGGTTTAGGGGTACAGGGTGACCCACAGCCATGTGTCGGGTGACTCGGGAACACCCAACGATGGATTTGGAGGTGTAGACCTGTGCCAGGCGTTCCCACCATGGGCAGAAAAGTGGCGCGAACACCTGCCACGGGCCCTGACGTGAAAGCACGAGGGCTGGATTCGGTGGGGAACCCAGTGACCTTGACGAATTGGAGCACACACTCGCACGCACACATACAAATCACACAAATTGGTTCAATTTCTTGGACACCATGCAATGTGAGGGTTTCACAGTCTTCATGCGCAACTAGATGCTCAACAAACATGATGTACGGTAGTCCTGAATATTGTGTGATCATATGTGGGCGTGAATTCACATACACAAAGACATCTACACGTCCCTCCTGCCAGCCATAGCAAGACCCAGGGTCACCTGGCACTGCTTCATCAGGAGACTCTTGGGCGTAGCATTGGCCAGTGTTTGTCTGTGAAGGGTCAGAGGCCAAGAGGCTGTGAATGGACAGTTATGGACAGTTCTATGAGTAGTGGTGAGGGGTCAGGAATCCCATGGAATCCCGTGACCGTTGATGAGTTGATGATGGTTGATTGATCTCTGCTCGTGGCAGAGGGGTGCAGGATGTTGTTATATAATCTCGTGTGGGAATACCTGATCTTGGATGAATGTTTTGGTGGATCCGGAACAGGAAAGTTCCCGGTGAGTGCAAAACCAGAGCGCAATCATGACGGATGTACCAACATAGCAGCCAAGATTCAGCTTCTTGGATCTCAAAGGACTTCAGGCTTGGAAAGCTGCTCACATGCTTCCCAAATGAAATCTTTCTGTGAATTTCGGGATTGGTTGTTTGACTGAGGCTTTTGTGTGATCGATCCAGAAGTCCTGCTCCGAGCAAAATTTCTTCCCCTCTCAGAGAGTTTTTTTTTGGTGCGCGTTTCTCTTGAAGGTGTGCGCAAGTCATCGACAGACCACATCCTACAAAGCTTTTGTCCAGAATTCAGCATGGCAAGAGTGTATTTAGAGTGGATTTCCGAGGTGGATGACGATTACCTTGACAATGTCCTAGGAGTTCGCGCCTCAGCAAAAGGGGGCAGCTCCAAAGTTTTGAGTGGACTTGAAACTGGTCATCATTTGAGCAATGATAAAAGCCCTGCTGGTCAATCAGAATTTTCATATTGGATGACCACCATCTCTTAACTATATAAATAGATAAATACATAAATTAATAGATAGATAAGCACGTATATATATATATATATATATATGTGTCTAAAGATGGGTTATTTCGCCTCTGACGCGCTGCCCCAATAAGAATTGTGTTGTTGGTTCCAACCCACTTCAGTAGTCGGTTATGCGCCTGTCAATGGTTAACCCCTCAACCAGCACTGGGTGACCATCCATGGGTAGCAGGATATCTCGGCCGTGGATGAACAGGGCAGATTCGTGAAGCACTCAGCGACCTCCGAACATGTGGCGAGCCAGTAAAGATTTCCGTGGATTGCTACGATAGTCCTTGTGACCATTACAGCCACGTGACATCACATGGGATAGCGTGTTCATCAATTAGTCGAAGTATGGGTTATAGGAGATAGCTGAGATCAGGGTACTTTTTCATTGATTGTTCTCAATGCTTTCCAGTGAGTTGAAGCTGAAGTTTTATCAGCCTTGCTTTTGCAGGCTTCTGTTCCGGCACCAGTTGTTGAGGCGTGACAAAACTGTGTACACACCACCGCTCTGAAACTTTAATTGAGGAAATTTGCTCTGTCAAAATGTTTGCAAACTTGAAACCAACAGACAGTACTGTATACTTTGCCCCTTTGCAGGGTCTCCTTGGCAAAGAGGGCTCCTTTCGTGTAGCAGACGTTGGCCAGCCCCTCTTGTTTAAAGACTAAACACGTCGTCTGTCAAAGTGCGGCAGTACCGTAGCTCGATGTTCGACGCTTGCCAGGAGTCTCGACTGAAGATGCCTACGCATCTCTCTACACAGAAAGCTTTGTGCACAGCCCTGAGCTGATATTGGAACGAAGCCTGTCGTCCGACACAGCGCAGCCAAAGTCACAGCTTTTGAACAAATCCATTCATGAGCGACTTGGTTCACAAGGGTTGCACCCAGGGAATTTTGTGACCAACCTGGGCCCACCTATGGACAAAATTAATCTTCTGCCCGGTCTTCCGGTACGGTCCACGAGAAAAACTGCGAGTCTTGAAACAAGTCGAAACGCTCGCAGCTCTTTTCGCTCACTGTGTGTTGCCAACACGTCGTTCCACGTTCAAGCCTGTTTAAACAATTTTAAACATGCTTCTTCCCTTGCTTCCTCTTGACAACGTTTTTTTACACTTCCCTTACTTCTCCTCACGCGCTCTGCGCCCTGCTGTTTTTGAGATTGCTCGTGTCATGGTGCGCTCCTGCCATGGTGTTCTGCCTCAACACTCGGCGCCCTGCCTGGCTGCTCACGATGATTTTCCTGCTCTGCCTTCGTATCCTTTGTATCCCTTCTCAGCCGCGCCCTCTCGGAAACATTTTCAAGGCCGCCACCACCACAACAACAACAGCAACAACAACAACAACAACAACAACAACAACAACAACAACAACAACAACAACACCACCAACACTTCACCTCTGCCAAAAACAACCCCCAGCTACTGAGACACCGCTAAAATACAACCAAATAGTAGTACCACGAAGACACCACTATAGTGTTTGAAACCAATGTCATTACAGTGCCTTCTATAGTTTCTCCTAAGAGTCTGCAGATGCATTTGAGTTCTAAAAAGTGTCAGGAGAGATGGTGCCGCTCTCCAGTACTTTGATGCAGAATTCACGTCATCTCCTCAGATTCTGAAGCGAAGTCAATTGGCTGCACCGAATCACCTGTTGAACTCCTGTGGGTACAAGAAATCCTACGTGGGAAAGATGAACCTGTGTAAGAAATGACCAGAACCCCAAACCTCAGCTGTTTAGCAGGTGATTTCATGACCTTTAGGAGAGTTAGTTTGACATTGAGACACCTTGAGACTATTGAAACCATGATCCTTTCCCAGCAATAGTCCGCCGTGTTTGGTCCGAATGGCATAATTTTCAGCCTAGGCCAATAATCTCAGATTGAGGGCCCACAGCCCTGAGCCCTTAACGGTCCTTGCGTTTTCGCTGCTTCAGCGACGGCTCGAGGCGCTATGCAAATCTCTTGTCACCCCACCTGGAGCGTGCAAAGATCGAGGCCATTGGAAGGTTGATGAATCGGTGCCAAGCGGTGCCAAGCAGAACCAGGGTTGCCACGGTTTCTGGTTAAGGATGGTTAAGACATTGGTAGGTTGGAGATGACTTGAAATGACCACCAATATTGGTGGTTGACTTGATTCCAGGGGTTGAGACAGTTGAATCATCATGGCAAATGATGGTTGATGACATTGATGATGCTTTGTGATGGTAAGGAATAGCTTCGGTCAATCGTGGTAGTGGTTGAGAATGGTTTCGCAGAGGTTGATGGTCGAGTTCAACGATTGTCAATGCTGGTTCGAGTCACTGATGGTTGCATGGTGGAGGATTCCTCGAGATAGTAATCCACATGGGTTGAAGAGACAACCAGGAATTAGGATGTCTTGACCAGTTGTGTTCCTTGCAGGTTTCAGCTAGATCGAGTTCGTTGTTGCACGAGGCAAGGCTGAAAAGCAATTCTGCACTTGTGCAACACGCATTGATAGGTTTCTTTTTGCCAAAATCCAGTTTTGGAGTAGCATGGAGTACCGCGCTGGATCTACCTAGGGGAACGGTCAAAGCTCCGATGAAATCCGGCTTGAAATCCGTTGGAGATCCTCAACAACTGGACCAACAGATCCTCAACCGCTGGACCAACCAACGTCCAGTTCTGGCTCAGTCTGAGAGGCTTCAAAGCCCAAAGGAGATGGACCCGCACTGACTGAAGAGGCGGATCTGAGTTGGAGATAGTGGTGAATCATTATGGTCAATGAATGTTAATGATGCATACTGATGGTGAATCTATGGTGAATCTATGGTGAGTCTATGGTTACGTAATCTATGAACCCGTGGTTAATCCATGATGAAGGATGGTTGGTGGATGAACGGTTGGAACCTGGTTGGTGCTGTCAGGTGTGCAGCAAATGGCTGAAGCTCTTCTGCAGCCACAGGCGGGACGACCTGAGAGCTGGTGGTTACCGAGAGCTGGTTTGATGTGCGATGCCAACGATCATCCAACGATCTTCAAGTTCCAAATCAATGGAATTGCGAAGGGTTTTCATGTAGTTTTCATGGTGGTTTTCATGAATTTACATGAATTTACATGAGTTATCACGGGTTTTCATGTTGGTTTCTTAGGGGATTTCTACAAGTCTGGCGGCCCAAGCAAGCCCAAGCCCAAGGCTGCTGAGCATCTGGTGCTTGGGTCCTGAGCCCTGAACTCAGCTGGATCTGCCCTCGGCCGATGGGGCGTCACCCCGGGAACCCCGCTGAGGAGCGGCGAATTGCAGCTCCAGCCATGGGCTGAAACAGCGGAGCCCATCAAGGCGTAACTGGGAAAGTCTCAAGTTTTTCGAGTTGGGGATAACCCAATTGTAGTGGTGAGACCATGGTAAATAATGGTTCATAACCCAAAATAACCAAATAGTAGTAACCAGTAATGGTTGATAATGGTTGATATTGGTTAATCGTGGGTGATAATGGTCATAACCAACTAACCAACTAACAGGGGATAAGTAACCAACTAATTTGATAATAAGGGATAATGGGCTCGAAGAGGGTGATTTTTTTGGGCTGAAGGATCATTTGTAGCGAATGATCATTTGCAATGATCAAGGCGTTGCAATTTGTGCCCTTCTTTTCCTGCGATGCACACATATCCATGCATATTGGCTGTCAATCCATGTGTGACATGGCAGCTTTGGTGGCACAGGCGCAGCTCACATCTTTGTTTTGGATGGAAGCTGATCACTGGCAACGCCATTGCAAGCTGCCAGGTGACCATGAGACCCGGCCGCCTCGTCATTGCTCGCTGGGGGCTCCAGGAGCTTAGCTTCGCCAACGCTCCACTGTTGGTTCCCGTTGAAAGGGCTACCAGTCCGATCCGGTTTTTGTCCTCTCCAAGATGCATATATATCTTTCTATATATATCTATATCTATATATATGAATATACATATATATAATATATATCTATCTAGCACATTATCTACATGTACAGGCATCTTTGCACGCAGACACAGATGGAGACGCACTTGTGCTTACACACCCACACACACATCCACACGCGAACGCGGAAACGCAAGCACCATTTTCACAAACAACAAGCATGTAGTAACCTACTGCCAATATAATCTGTTTGTAATACCAACTGCCAATACAAGCTGTTTGTAATCATATCAAATCTGCAATCTTGTTTGGATTATAGAATGCTGTAGAATCATATACCATGTAGAAACCAGCCAGAGATCACAATCTGTTTGTGTTTTCTTCGAGCGTTGAGCTTGCCTTGGCCAAGGTGCAGATGCCCTGCACCATCGTTTCTCGTCCGTGGGCTGCGTGCGACACCAAGCGTTGCTGTGGAACGGTGCTGGGCACAGCAGCGGTTCGAACGGCAGCTGTTTTGGGTCTCTGAAGCTGTGATGCTACCTGGTTAGAAGCCCAGTTCCGCACGCTTTGATCACCAAGGCATATTGCTTGACATGTTTCTATTGCAATATCAACGGCCAGGACTGTTCAACCGATCACTCAAGATGCTGCTTATCCATTGACGCAACCCCATTCCGAATGTGCTTTCGTTTCCCTGCACACTTTTTGGGACACTTTGGTACCACGGACAGACACATGTACACAGCGCAAGAAGGTGAGGTCATGGTTGAGGCTGACTGCATGTGCCATGCATTTCTCATGTCTACAACTATCAATCTGTTGGAGACCAAGTTGGTTTCCTGCCCTGAATCACCCAATGGGTTATTGAGTTTAACCATTCATATCAGTAACAAGCAATTCTGAATGGGCGAATCTCAATGGTTTAACCATTCACTGAGCATGTCACCGTGGGTGAACTCACTGAAGGGTCTCACCTGGGTGAATCACCAGCTGCGCTTCAGGACCCTGTGAGTCCAGCAGGACTCGTACATGTCTCAGAGTGGCATGGGTGTGGCGAGAAATTCGCAGGGTTTCAGTGGTTTCACGACCTGTGTCAGCGGCCCACTGTGCTTGGCGGTTCGCTTGGGGATGGTTGAGGGCCGCTGATGGTTGATCCGTGGGTAGGGCGGATGGTCGATCCTTCGGGCCCAGGTCTTGCGGCAGTGGGCTGAAGACCGGATGGAAAGATACAAGCAGAGCAGCTTGCAGGAGCCCGGCAGCGGCTCGGTGATGGGAGCTCCTTTTTTGGAGCTAGGCCCGGAACCATCCCCTCAACCATCGTGAAGCATCATGAACTTGGGAGGTGGAGCAACATTTTCATTAACCATCATGAACATTCATTAACCATGAATTAGCATTTGTGAAGAAGAACATGAATCAGCAACTAACCAGAGCCCCTGAAGGAACATTTAGTTAGCATCATGAACCACTAAAATCCATTGTTGAGAAGATCAACCACAGTTTTCACTTGTTCCCCTGTTCAGGAAAAGCGCTACATGGAAATGCCACGCGACTGGGAAGAGAAGATCAACAGAGAGAAGATCAACGCCAGATCCTCTGGGCGAAGTAGATTTGAGCTGTGCTGAGCCATTGGATCCATGGGTTCTTGCAAGGAATCCCAATGCCCCCAGCAGCTGCGATCATTGCTTTGGAGATTTGTAGCTGCGAGTTTCTTTCCCCGCTTGGCCCAGACTCAGCGTGTGGCGCTTCGGACAGCTTGTGTAAAGGAACCGGGCACGCGTGGTGCTCAACGAAGTTCAGCACTGCCTCCTAGATGTCAGTAGCACTTGCAGCGCATTTTTCTCTCGAGAAAAAGCTTCGCCAAGTGCTCTTTCACCACAGGGATTTGTTGACCCCGCAGTATTGGATTTGACCAAGGGAAGAGCCGCTGTCTTGGGCCTTGGCTTTCAATGCTGGGCCAGACTATGCCCTGCAGGCGTGCACAGGTTAGCTTGAGATGTCACCGTGGTGGATTTTGGGGGGTTGTACATGGTGTTTCGGACTGTACGACCCTGAAATTCGTGTTTTTCCAACACTGACACTGATGGAACATCTGTGGTTGAGCATGCCCACTATGGACAAATCAGTCAAACACAGCGAAGAAACGTGGAAGTGGCTGTGCTGCTGCACTCGCACCAGGTGCCGATGATGAGATGGCAGCACGAAACCTATTTCGAGGATTCCCAAGAGGCTGAGCAGATGAGGGACCCAGCCAAGCAGCGGGAAGACACCCATGTGACGTCGTCGTTGTTGTTGTTGTTGTTGTTGTTGTTGTTGTTGTTGTTGTTGTTGTTGTTGTTGTTGTTGTTGTTGTTGTTGTTGTTGTTGTTGTGGTGGTGGTGGTGGTGATGGTGGTGGTGGTGTTGGTGGTGGTACCGTTGGTGTTGCTCATTCTAAATGTTTGGAGGGAAGGGAAATAGTATTTAAAGTACCTACAGATTCTGTACGTGAAATATTGGGATATGGATGGGGTGGGTCTCCTATTTACCTGCCATGGTCAGGAACTTTGCAGCTTCCAGCTTGTCAATGCTCACCTGGACTGCAGGCCTACAAGCATGGCAAGACAGATTGCATGCACGGTGGAACTCCCAGCACCAATGAGGTCCGCTGTTTCTTTCTTGCCGCAAGCAGGGCTTGGTTGCTTGCTGAAAGGGGTACCATCCTTGTTAAACCAGCATCTTGCTGATACTGGTGGCCCAGCATTGCTTGCCTTTAAGGTGTGTATATCGAGGGCATTGAACTCTTCGACTGCGTGGCCTTCAGAATTTCCAGGGCAGAAGCCTCCGGCACAGCACTCAGAAGGGCTTTCTGATTCCCAAATTCGCATTGAAGTTTGGGATTTATACAGTGGCACCTCCAATCTACAACTTCCTGTGATAACGATTGATACACATTTATTTTAATCCATAGTCTACTTTCAAGCTTATTACATTAAATAGTAGTTTATTTACTTCATCATATTTATGAAATAGAATATGTTCTATAGTACTTTTGCTATAGTTATTTATTTCACTGTAGTTATTTCATTTTTGTTGGGAAACACCCAACTGACAGATCTCCTCAGACATCTTGGTCAAGGCATGGATCCTGGCCATCGCCTGACGCTAGAGACGGGCTACGAGGCTTCTCCACTCGTGGTGCAGTTTGATCAGGTGAAAGGGCTATGGCTATGGTACGGTGATGGTATCAAGTGGGTATCAAGTGGTTATCAAGTTAGGTATCAAGTTATATCTATGTATATATATATATTATATTTAAAGATCATAGCAAAAGTCTTGAAGGCGATGACGCGCTGTTCTTGTTGGCTTCGCCGTTCTTTTGCACGGCACAGTGCTAGTCATAGGGCTTGTGTTGGATTGTGTTGGTAGTTCTATCGCGAAAAATAATCGGTGCGAATATTGTTTACATCTTTGAAACAGCTGGGCAACAGACTTTTTCTAACAGAGATTGGCCTAAGAATTCAGTGGGCTTGTCTTAGGCCTTGGTCCGTGATGGCTACAAAGCAAACACTCTGATGAACAGCCGCGGGGGCGTGTGCGCCGAGCTCCCACGGTACTGGTGCTGTCACCTTGTGGTTCTGCCCTTGTCTGACTGCGGTGGTCCAGAGTTGCTGGAGTGCACAAAGGGATTGTAGTCAACGAACATGTGGCGCTGCATCTGTGCACATATCAGGGTTGCTGGCAACTATGGGAACATCCAATTTTCTGACAGAGAGCATGCAACTGGATACAATCTTGAGGTGGTCCATTAGTAGCTTCTAGCCTGTGCCAGGTACGTTGCCAATCCTCCTCCATCTGAGTGGAGCATGACGCCAAAGGACATCGTTGGGGGTGGAGTTTGCGGCACGGCAACTCAGAGAAAGAACAGCGATGGTGGCTAAAGGCTTCCGAAATGGTGTTGTTTGTGGATGATGTGCATCTCAAATGGGTGGCACTATTGTTTACTGATGAACCGTCTCAAGATGGGATAGAAGTAAAGATTGGCCCTCCGTGAATCCAACGCGCTGCCATGAATTCGGATCAGTTTCTCCACGTGGAAAGTAAGTTTAGCTGTCATATGGCGGTGTGTGACTGCTACTCTGGCAAATCCTCAAGCAACGAACAGAACGCAGTCTACTTTGGTCGCTTTCTCATTGTCTCAGGTTTTGGATGACCATTTTGGAGTGCGTTAACATCTATTTTTTGTGATGAGTGATGACCATTTCTCTAGAATGGAATAAGTTCGTCAACATCACCATTTTTGGTTTGCTTACTCCCACGACTGCTGCATCGCCGCAGCGATCTGCCCAAGGTGGTGGTGGAAGCATCGCGTGCGGGCGCTTCTCCTTTGTACATGGCCTGAAGGCGGGGGCTCAAGCGATGGATTTCCATGGGCAAACACGGACCTTTGTGAAGTGCCTCAAGCGAACACGCTACCCTAAACAGTCGCCTAAAAGATTGGCAGTTTTCCAAATGACGCGAGCCTTGGTGGCTAAGAATCAAGGGTGAATGCCACACTGCTTGGTAGTTTTCCCACCAATCAATGGGCGTTTTCGGCAGACCGCAACAATGGCAGCCAGCGTGTGAAAAAAATGTTGCGCCCAGATTCCCATGACCGTTGAACAAGCTTCCGCGGTAGCATTGCGCCAGGGCCCATGTATCAGCATAGACGTGGAAGGAGCATCGTCGCTGGTAGCTGTGAACTATGCCAGGTGCTGCTGCAGTGGAACTGAGAATAGCATGGAAGATCAGTGAAACAGCAGTGGTTAGCGTAGAATAGCAGGTAGCAGATGGAAGAACAGATAGAATAGCAGGTGGCATAGCAGATAGAATAGCAGTGAAACCAGAGAGGACCCAATTCATCGATCCTTGTCTTGGCCATAGACTTCACCTAAACCGATCCCCATAAACGAGCCCACGATGTGCCAAGCCCCTGGATAGAGGGTCCTCAGCTGTGGTGGCTCCTCCCCGAACCACAGTGATGGCTCCGCTTCGCCTCGCTGCAGTGCCAATCTCTCGCGGACTGGCAACTGGGATCCGATCCCTTTTGCTCTTTGCAATTCCTGGAACTTGCAGCTCACACCGGCGCTCGGGCCTCGGCATGAATTTTCGGTTGTTACTACCAGTGCTGGCAGCAATTTTGTACGATGTATGATTCACTATGAACCAGTAGAATCCATTAGTAACCATTACATCAGTATCCGTTCATCATTCCAGCTATTGATGGCGACAAGCAACAGACATCATGGCCATGTGTGTGCTTTTTGAAGGTCCTACATCCAGCTATCTGCTTGCAGATTCCTATCTCCACAGGTGCCTGCAGACACGCCTGCAGACAAGCAACCATCATAGCTTGAAGTCGACTATTATTTGTCAAACAAACCAGACAAGCAAGAATCATGGTTTGAAGTCAACTTATTACTGCTTAAGGTTTGGCAGGCCTTGGGTGAACAGTTATCATTGCTTGTCCTAGCAGAACAAAACTTAACATGCCAATTTGTCAAACAAACTTAGCATTTGTCAGGGGCGGACGTTTGCTTTCGATGCATCAGCCAGTGGCGGGGGGACCCAGGGTTAGTCCTTGCTCTGAAGTGAGACCAGAAGTGCTATTCAATGCGTCTTTGCATACCAGCAATGAAGGAAGTTTTTGATGATGTCTGTGCACTGCAATCTCAACCACAGTTTCAAGAGCCACAGACATTGGACAGGTTCAAAGCAACCTGGATTGCGAGTAGCTAGGCTCAGCTATGGAAAAGTACACCCATGGACATCATAAAAGCGTGGTGAGCGTTCACAACGCACGAACCGTGGAAGACAGTGCTGCTTTCCTCTTGCCAATGCTGCAAGGGCACTTCAAGCTGTTGGATGTTGGCTGTGGGCCTGGATCCATCACACGAGGATTCACCAAGCATGTGAAGGAGGTGGTTGGGGTTGACAACTCGGAAGATGTCATTGCCGAAGCGAGGGCATCTGGAGACGGAGTGGATTTTCAAGTCGCCAGAGTTTTGGTTGCAAAGCTGTGGCACCGTTTTTTTCAGACACATTTTATTCCCAATCTGTATGGTTCTGAGTTCATAGACTGTCCTCGTGGAACCCAGAAGCCTGGATCTTAGGTGCCTACAAACTGCCGTTTGAAGATAATTCATTCGATGTGGTTTATGCTCACCAAGTGCTTCAGCATTTGGCCGATCCCATTTCTGCACTTCGGGAAATGTGTCGAACCCTGAAACCTGGGGGTCTCGTTGCAGTGAGGGAAGTCGTTTATTCGACGATGCAAGGGGCTCCCGTGATGCCTGGCATTCATCGATGGCGGGAGGTCTACATGGCTACGGCCCGGCACAATGGGAGTGAGCCGGATGCAGGGCTCTATTTGAAGCAATGGATGCATGCAGCTGGCTTAACTGACGTGCAATACACCAATTCTACAGTCACCTACACGTCTGAGGATGAAGACAGAAGAAAGGCCTTTGGCGAATCTTGGGCAGAACGTACAGTGAAGACTTTTGGACCACAAGCTGTGGAGTTGGGCATCGCTCAGAACTCTGACCTCTCTGCTGTAGAGTCAGCTTGGAAACAGTGGGCGGCCGACAGCTCTGCAATTTTTCTCTACGTCAATGGGGAGTCGATCGCACGAAAACCGGCGAGCTGAGAAAAACCAAAGCCCGGTCATGCTGGTTGTATCGCGAGCAGTGCCCCAAGCGCTGTGAGTGTCCATAAATGGTGTAGCCACCACAGATTTGTAGTTTTACCAGCAGAAACTTCTCACTTTGGGGGTCTTGCAGGGGCGCCCAGCATATATCTGGAGAGCCCCACACGTCCGCTGATTTCTACAGATTTTTGGATGTCACCTGCCAACCCCTCAGGATACATTCGGGGTGACTGCGTGGCATCCCTGGTGCTGAAGGCGTTGTTGCAGCTTCAGCAGAACCACCAGAGATATTTCAGTTGCTGGCGGATGGTAGTCAATGATAATCATGGCCGTAATCCGCAAGCGAGAATGAATGGCACTCTTGCTTTCTATATAACATGTATACATACGTTGCATACAAAAGTGACAAAAGTCTATGAACAAGGAGCTGGTGCTAGGCTAGTGGGTTGTACTGCCTAGCGAATAAGTTCAGATGGAAATAGAGAGCTCTTCAGCAACGCAAAATGATTGTTGCTTGCTTCACATGGGTTGAACCCAGTAGTTGACCAGATCGTGGGGTACGGGACAGAGCTGCCAGGCTTTGGAAATAGAGGATGGCCAGGCAGGAGAACTCGCTGGAAGCTTCGAGGTGTTTCAAAAGCCATCAGAATCACCTGGAAACCATTGACGTCGACGCATGTGGACATTCAACAGCTCTTTGGTGATTTGACACCAAAATGTCTTTGGTGTTTGGAACAGGACTTGGATGATCCCATTTAGCAATTGACCATGTTTAGTAATGAGCTTGGCGAACAACTCTCCGAAGTGGTAACCATGGCTAGCCATGGTCAGCAATCACCTCCACTAGGTGAAGGACGAAGACCAAGTCCTTGGGCATTTGGCGGGCAGCGCCACAAATCAAAGTGGCAGGCGGCTGACGGTTGGAACGCGGAGAGACTCCGTTTGAAGTCCATCTTTTTTCATCTTCTAAGCAGCCAATATATGCATCATGAATCTTCATGATGTGATTATAGATGTATCACCGATCGAAGAAGTTCTACCTATCTATCTATCTATCTATCTATCTATCTATCTATCTATCTATCTATCTACATGCAATCATTTGTACATGCCAACATCTAGATGACTCATCAGCAGTCAGATCTTAGAGAACCCCGAGTGACGAGTCCAGATCCTCCCACGGACGGCCGCGCCCGCGTCAGGAGAGTTCACATGGCAGCCCCAGACTGCCTGGCCCTGCAGGAAGTGATGCACCAGGCGCCGATTCCAAGGGGATCAAAACATGGACATAGTTTGACATAGTGCATCCACGGTTTCATCATAGTTCAGATATGTTTTTACATAAGTAAATCAATATCTTAGATAATTTAACAAATCAATAGGTAAAAAAATAGAAAAACAAATAAAGACACAGGTGCATGCATAAATATATGGTGGTTTCTCAAAATAGGGGACCCCCCAAATCATCCATGATTAACCATTTATAGTCATAAACCAGCCTTTTTTGGGGCCCCCTATGAGTTGAGAAACCACCATATGGCGTGTAAAAATGTGGGTTCCATCATCTAGTTGGGACCCGCCATTGCCTGATGAACCGTGCAGGTCGTCCAACAGACGCAGATCTCACCGTTGGACGTGGATGCTGTGGAGAGCTATGCAGACGGAAAGATCCTCGATGATTGCCTTGAGGCGACAGAATCAGATGCATTCGATTATGCAGAAACTGATATTTGATATATATATATATATACATATATATATACATATACATATATATATATAATTTATTATATGAATGTAAATAAAAGAAAATATACATATAAGTTACATATATATTATATAAACATATAAGAGTAAAAGAAACTGTAAGAGTGTAAGACAGTCTATGACAGTAGTCGTAAGAGATTGTAAGAGTAGAGTTATAAGAGATTGTGACAGTATATGAGAGGATGTAAGAGTATGCAAGAGTAGAATACAAGTATGGAGCGCATGGATGAGGAGGGGAGGAGTGGGTAGCACGCCACTAGTGCCGTGCTTTGTAGCTGTGGTTCGCTGAAACCTGAACAGTAGAAAATTATGCGAGAAGTCTTTGCTGTGAAAGCTCTGCTGACTCCACTACTTGGTACATGGGATCATTAGATTAAACAGACAATAGTCAGAAATCATGGGACAGGGGATCAGAATAAACGGATGACTTCTCTTTGTGAAGAACTCAATTAGAAAACTGCCCCCAGCCCAGTGCTAAGCTGATTGCAGGCAACAGCCCTCGCTCGTGCGTACCGGCCACAGGCCCTGCCAAAGCCTGGGGATGTTGTAGCCTTTGTAGACGAGCGTAACAACTTCCACCTACGGGGAAGGGGGAAGCCAAAAAAACCATGGGATGTGGCTTATTCAAGTGTGAAGCCATAGAACCATGATTATTTCGATTCTTTTACAACAGTGCCTGTAAACAATCAATAAACGACCGGAAAACCACATCAGTGCCATGCATTTAGGAGGGAGCGTGAACATGGACGTCATGCAAGATACACAGGAGATCTCCTAGAACTATTAGATTATTATTCATCTGGTTCTGTGTCATCAATACAAAATTTCCAGACGCTGCAAGCAATTAAGGATGATTCCTCATTTCCCATTTCCGGGATCTCGGAGTCTGTTTCCTGTTGGAGAACTTAAATTTAACGAAAGTAGACCATGATGATGATGATGATGATGATGATGATGATGATGATGATGATGATGATGATGATACGACATGATATGATATATGGCAATAGAGCTTAGGAGCTGCAGTGCGCCAGGGCACCTTGCACGCCGATGGAGCAGCCCCACTGGCAATCGTTTCTGCCAAATCTGGCGTTTGGAGCTCAGGTTGCTGAATTTGGGCAACCCATTGGTTGTGCTTTGAAAGCACCATGGGTGGGTCCTCCAGATCTTGAGAATATCAAGCTCAGCTTTCTGCCCAACGAAAAGAGAAAAAAACCGACCTTTCTAGCAACCTCACTTGGCGAATGCGAGGGCTGCGAGGGCTTTTGCTGAGGCGGGAAATCAGTTGGAAGCGATGGGTCTTTCGCAGATCATCAAAGTGGTTCTCGGAGCCCGTTATGACCTGAGATTGCAATGGATAGCTGGGCATAGCGACATGGGCCCAGGGGAGCCTGCACAGATGTTCACGTCGTTGTTTCGAGTGCTTACAGATTCTCCATGTCGCAGAGACTGAGGAGTGGCCTCTATTCACCCAACACCGCACTTGAGGCAGGTTGCACATGGTTGCACATCGTTGCACTGTGCTTCCTTGTAGTGTTCCACTCTATCCTGTTCTCCAAGAAATTGCGTCCCTTGATTTCTCATGTTACACCCAAACACAATGCTTGGGAGGATTGTAAATCCTCACATCGACCTGGAAATGTGCGATCGGCCATCCACCCAGATGCGGGCAGTTGAGCAAAGTTTCACAGACCAGAGGGGTGAGGGATTCTACAATTGGAGGTCTGCCAAAACCAAGCGCAACAGGTCTACTTTGGGCTTGATCCAATAGCCTCAAGATGCCTCAAGTATATTTTCTCAGTTTTGGAAATCAACTCGCTGAGTATTGGTTGGCTAAACCTTGATTGCTTGTGAGTCGCCACTATGGGTGGTTCTGCATCCATGGCATAGACACATAGATTCATAGAGATTTCAATGCTTGCTTCATCCTGCTTTCATTTCCATCCATTGGTCCAGACATATGGGTGTTTCTAGAAATCGGGTTGCCGGGCAAATCATCCAGTTTATCAACCATTTAGAGTAACAAACCAACAATTTTGAGGTACCCCTATGAGTTGAGAAAGCACCATAGGTCCATGGGGTCCCTCGGCCCAGGAATGCCATGCTCCCAAGCGAGTGCATCAGTTTTCGATTGCCCTCCACCTTCACGGGCCATGGCCTGAAGGGTCTTGGAGGTTAACATCGGTGTCATGTGCACGAGAATGGCAGGTACAACTGGCAGCAAACAGTGGGGGGAAGTTCGTATCAACGTGACGCTCGTGGATTTGACCAATGAATGGGACTGAAAGTAGCAATGGAACTAGACCTGCAGAAACAGCTGTTTTGGATGCTAACTGTGGCCCAAAAAGTTTTTGCCCAGAGGGTTGGGATTAGATATTTTCAACAGAGTGTCTGCCTTGGTGCGGAGGTTTTCCCTTTTCTCCTGGACCCTTTCGCTTGCTCCCGCCTCCCTTCTCGTGGTTTGCCACCCTTTGTTCGAAGTAGTCTGCTGTTTGGGGTTCTAGAAATTGCTTCTACTTCACTTGACGTTGGTAGACAGTTCAGGAGGCAGCATTAAGAGAAAAAGTCCCAGTGCCAAATCTCCGCATATCAAATATCATCAAAAAACCTGAATTTGCGTAGTCCCACTTTGGCTGCTGCCCCTTGCTCCAAGGCATTCTGAACAGAAGCCTTGGGGGCACGAACTGCCATTGCATCATGTTTGCCAAGGCAAGTTGAGTGTGTTCAACTTGGGAGCAGCCCCCAGCCCAAGATGGGTACATCTAGAAGTGATGGTCTTCCAAACCAGCCAAAAACATTAGTTGGGGTGGAGAGACCGTGACTTTTTTGTCCTTTGTGTGCATCATCAACAGATTAACAGACGGCACGATTTTATTTCGAGCAATCTCCGTCTCACCAGGCAAACATGATATCAATTGCACCTCTTGTAGACTTTGATTCGCCCAACAGCAGGTACCAGAACAGACGTACCAGAGACAAAAGGCGATCACATCATCGAAGCAGGACATTTGAGTTGTTGACATTTACCAGGCCCGAGATTCTTTCTGCAAGACTTGGATGTCCCCAGTGCTTGTAAGTGGTGTGTAACTGGCAACTAACCATGGCTACAGAGGTTATAAGTAAGTCATAAGCTACCTGATAAGTTACAAGTAGGTCATGAGTGAGTCATGAGAAAGTCATAAGCTACCTGCCTTATAGGCTTCATAGCCATGGTAACCCCAGCCATCCAACAACTGATCGGCGCAGGAGCTGATCCAGCCTTTGTTGTTCTGGCCAAGTGGAGGCTCGTGCTGCTAGATGTCTGTCGCTGGTGACTGTCGGCGGACATGGACCCATGCGGAAACTAAGCGCGAGCAGGAAACTGCGTGACCTATCACCCTGTTTTTCCGAAAGTTTTCCAAAGGATCATTCTGCTTTTCGGAACATTTTTCACCGAAGGAGAATGAACCAGATTTTGGGCACTTGATTTATTTCACGAGATTCGCCCGTTTTGGGTCGATCTATCCAGCAATCTTGTCGACTTTGCTGTTGTCAGCTGCATTTGGAACCAGGCGGTGCTTTGGCTGAAGAAATGCTTCCAAAGATTGGCTACAGCATCATGGGCACATTCAACAGGCTCACCAGCCAGTCACAACCGGTTTCAATACACACAGAGATCGATATGTACAGTATATATTGCATATATTGAATATGAAACATAATTGTATATATATATATATTCACCTGTATGCTATACCCATTTGGATAGATAGGATCGAACCAATGAGAACTCCAGAGGCCACAGGATTCCTGTCGTTGAAACATGAAGTTCATGAACTCTTAGTGGAACTTCACAGCCTGACCATCAGTCCTGGAGGTGGCGCCCTCAGCCCATGGAGAAAGAAGCTCCAGGGATCTACATGTTCACCACGATCCTCAGTGAGAACAGGCGCTTGGGAGAGACAATGCGCTGCAAAGCCATGATCCCAACGGTCAAGTCGAACGGCTCAAGACACGACCATGACTCCATGGCTGATTTTGTATGTAGCATCTCCACTAATTTGGCTTTAACGAAGTCAAGGAGTGCACTCATCCGAGTCTTATGGCTAAACTCACCCCGACCAATAGAGTGATGGATGTTAGTCCCAATTTCAAGACGCACGAAACGCTTCGTGGATTGGTCGCTTTTGGTTTCGGGAGCCAACAGCGGCGATGACAGCGGCCAGGTGGGAGCGCTTCCAGATTGCCCTGGATGGCGATCCAACGCGAGTTCTCCATCCTGTCTTGACACAGGTACACCTGCAGGGTGAGAAGTTTGTTGTCGTAGCTGGTGGTGGTGGTGGTGGTGGTGGTGGCCGTGGTGGTGGTGGTAGGCTGTTGAATTTGAGTTGGGGCCAGCACGAAGACAGACACCATATGTAGCCATTTTGGTCCAAGCCTTTCTGGTACGACTTGGACAAAACAAGTGTAGTGTTTCCACAGTGCCGAAAAGGAGCATGGCACCTGCTTGGATTCAGGTTTTGACCGAGCTGTACGCTTTCTTTCCAGATGAGCCGTGTATGTTGGAGCACATGAAGTTTGCTGCAGGTCACGAACAGTTCTCAGGGATCTACAAACTGATGAACATCCAGCGGGAGAACCGGCCGGTATGGAAGTTGCTTGCTTACATGGATTGCACCAAGAAACTCCACCGAGTCACACACCCGTCTCCAACCTACCTTGCCTACGAGCCTTCGGTTGGCTCGTGGACCTTCTTCCATGGAACCGGGCTACATTTCCAAGCTTTGTGTGCATCAGTTGCCACTTCTTCTCCGGAGGAGGTGCCGCGAAAGGGGTGGATCATGCATGAAAGAAAACCTCAACCACCAACCCCAGGTTTATCTGGCCCAATGGCACAGGTGTTAGCTGCGGCATCAGAGATGAGCTTGTGCTACCCCTGTGAGGGTGCTACAGTGGAGCTTTTGATGTTCTCGGACATAGAGAAGCTTGACAATTTCACAAGTTCAATAGACAGGATGCATTTTGGAGATGAACGCCTCAGCGCGACACAAGTTGATTTGGCAACCTTGAGCCAGCCTTTT
Organism: Symbiodinium kawagutii; assembly: GCA_009767595.1. Classification (NCBI taxonomy): domain Eukaryota; class Dinophyceae; order Suessiales; family Symbiodiniaceae; genus Symbiodinium; species Symbiodinium kawagutii. The sequence goes on from VSDK01014123.1 coordinate 45,006, forward strand.
CCGCCATTGCGTCAGGCAAAACCCTTGTTTTGAAATTGAACTCCTCAAGCCACAAGTGCTAGGATCGTATGCTACGCTCTTTTTGTCTTGCTCTGGCGTGGAAAGAAATGGAAAGTGTCACCAGATCTATGTCTAGTCGTCCAATTATGCGAAGTCTCAAATGATTGACCTCCAAGTGGGCATTGCGCCTAGAATAGAAATTCTCAAATTTCGTAAGGGCCTGCAAAGTGATCTGAGATTTTCTGAGCAATATCCATTTGAATCACATTTCGACCACCTGCAAATGAAGCCATCCTCAACCGACCAAGTACCCTCCATGTGAGCACGTCTCAAAACTCCAAAGCAGTGACTTGAGGTACCCTAGGAGTTGTACCAAGTCTTTGAAGACTATCAGTTATAGGTGGCTCCATGAGATTGGAATGATTTCATGGCGGATCATAGGCAATCAGCTGTGTTCATTCTTAAGCGATACAGGGGAAATGGCTACGAAACACCACCGCCCAGCCGTGCTCAGGGCGACAAGTGCTGTCCCATGGCTGGACCGGAGGCGGGTCGCCTGCTGAGACCAGAAACTGGTCATGTCCTTGTGGCAATGATATGCTTGAGCCACTTCTGTGGCAGTGGTCCTTGGGGAGTTTCGATTCGACACCAGGAGCCACCCTTGAAAACTCGGAACTGGAAAGCTATCTACGTTTCGTGGCACCCTTCTGTTGGGCTTTGGCGCTGGTCAGGCTGCGCTTCAAGTGCTGAGCTGGCAGATCGATGGACGGCCCAAAGGGCCTCGCTTGGTCGGAAGCTCACTGTGGAAGGGTCGATGTCAAGTGTCACAGATGCTTCGTTCGATGAGTTCTGTGAGTTGCTTCGTTTGATCGGTTTTTTTCGTTGGAAGCTCCACACTGGCGCGGTTCGATTCATCTCGTCGCAGGTGGATGCTGGCGCGGATGAAGTCAAACGACTGCCTGGGGGTGGATGGCAGGCTGCTGTTGATCAGTGGTCATTTTTTGGGCCGGTGTCACTAGGGTACACAATCTGTAGACAACATCAACCCAAGCGATGTGTTTGTTCATGTCCAGCTGAAAGATTGGTAGTGTGACAGTGATGACGTAGACTGCTGCTTGATCAGGCCATTGCCCCAGATGCTCTTCCAGATATTGATGCTGATCTTGTGGCCATGCCAGGAGATAAGTTTCGACCTTATCATGGATGTCATATTTCTGAAAGCTTACTCGAGACTGATAGATTGATTCACTGATGCACACGTACACGCACACACACACACACCTACACAATTTGCATGCACCATCATGCACCATCATGCACCATCATGCACTATCATGCGCCATTCATTGGTTCCTGTCAACAATACGCAAATGGTCACGTGCTACCATTTGCACTTGGTACTTCTCATTGGCTTCAGGAGTTTGATGAGCTTTCTCCAGGTAGGCATTGACACCCCTCCAGCGACACAAGGCTCCCAGTGGCAGCCCTTGGTGCAACTCCTCAGGTTTCGAATCCGATTGCAACTTCAAGGGCGATGGCGGATGGTGGACTGGGAGAAGCTACCGAAGGCGCTCCATGGCTTGGTCCATGGCTGCCCCATAGCTGTTCAGTTCGCCATTCGGAAAACCACCATACTCGTAGTTGACACTGAGTAATCATTGATTGATAGTCATTGATTGTTTGACCAATTTTTTGGCTAATGATCACCTGTATCGATGATGGTTTGTGGTCCATAGCCATTTGGAAAACAATAAGCAACCAATCATCCCACCCTTCGGGGAACCTACGCTTGAAAAAGTCACGCTTGTAAGACAGATACTAGTATTTGAAAGTTTTTAATACAGGATTTTGATCGACAGTAGGAATTCCCACAAGTGGTGACGATAATCGCAGCAAACACAAGATAGTGTGATCCAGCATGAAGATGCACTAGCCGTTTCTGCCCCATAAAGCTGTTACTGTAGTTGGTTGTATGTGTCCTCTTGTTTCTGCCTTGTGTGCAGATACATGGTGCATTGAAGTGTGTTGACAGCCATATAGTTACGAAAAAAGGCAAACATAGTGGAACCGCAATTGAGCAGTTTCTACCGTTTCTGGTGATTGGAAATAGCTGAGATTGCCATTGGCCAACTTGCAACAACTCGCAACAACTCGTAACAAGAACAAGAACAAGAACAACAACAACAACAACAGCAACAACAACAGCAGCAGCAGCAGCAACAACAACAGCAACAACAACAGCAACGACAGCAACAGCAACAGCAGGTAATGACATACAAACAACGGGCAACCAACCTAGTGAAACCGTCGTCAGGCAGAGAAAGAGGACACTCCAGCAGAAAGAGCCTTCGAAGCAAACCTGACAGGGCTTGTTGGAACGTACCAGGCAGGACCAGAAAGTGCTGCATTTTGTAGCAATCTGTGTGTACAGGTTGACATGAAGGCCATACATTTTGCAGGGTTTCCAGGATCAGGCAAATTTTTACCCAGATTTGCCACAATTTGATAAGCATTTGAGAACTACGCCCATTTTGCTGGACGGCTCCTGACTTGTGCACAGGTAGCTGGCAGCTGGAATCTGTTTGATCTTCAGGCCTCCAGCTCGAGTTGCCTTCTATCAAATGTATTTACGATGATGATGATGATGATGATGATGATGATGATGATGATGATGATGATGATGATGCTGGTTGTGGTGGGGGTGCTGCTGCTGCTGCTGATGCTGCTGATGCTGCTGCTGACGACGACGATGACAAGTAGATTTTGATCAGTTGTTTGCGCATGTCATTTTAACATTTATATAACATGGTATTTGCATCAGCATTTGCTTGAGACGCAACCAGCTGACTGCCACATGCGCCCAAACCCTCAGCCCACGTGATGCTCAAGGGACGAGGCGACTCGTGCTCAGGACTGTGCCATGCTTAGGCTTCGACCGGTCAGACCATGGCGCAACTTCTCGCAGAAGTCTCGAGGAACGTTCTCACTTGGAGCAGACCACGAGATTCAAACAGGGACATGCGTACATCATCAACATTGTTTACATAGATGTATGTATATATATATATGTATACATATTGTAATCATTCTAGATTATCATAGATATTGTAGATATTATACAAATTCATCATGCAAACAGTGGTGTCTATTCCATTCCCAGATGCATTCAGAGCATATCCTCCAGCTTGCAGGACTCGGAGTGGCCGCCTGTGGCTTGGGGTTCACCTTTTGTGGACACCAGGTTTGGCCGGGGACCTGTTCGCATTCCTCAACCCAGCACAAAAATAGCTGGTTGATAGAGGATTATGATGATGATTTTCTGGCTGATAGATGATTCTGATGATTTGCTTTCTGAATATGTTGTTTAAGAGCTGGTTGATAGACACAGCCTGTTCTGAATATGCTTGCTATGAGCTGGTTGATAGACACAGCCTGTTCTGATTACTTGGCCAGGATGAACACTTTTGCCGGTAAACCTCGGCCCACCAGGCCCAAAGATCTTGCCACTGCGAAGCTGAAGAGAGTGAGTCTGAGACCCAGTCTGCGGCAAGAGTGGCAGTGGATAAGGGGAAATTGTAGCAGTTCATTGGGGTTTTGCTGCAAACCACATTTGATTCAGGTTTTCATGTGTCTGGGTTTTAATTTATGTCTCCTTGGGGTCGCTTTCTGCCACTTGTTCATTGTCAAGAACGGTTCCGCGACATCCGAAACGAGCGAGACTACCCAACCTCGTTTTGGGGATTCCACCTCGAGGCAGCAAGGTAGCAACAAAGGCTTTGGTAATAGAGATGTGGTTGTCCACAGTCCCCGTGATGGCTCATCGCTGCTGCATCCGGGTTACCAGGTAATCCCAGCATCATTTCAGCTCCCCCCAATATGCAGTAAGACAACAGAACTGTGTTGTTGGCAGCCAGCTTTACAGTTGATATTAGGGTTTCTTAAAATAGGAGACCCCCCAAGTTTATGGTCGGTTCATTTTCTATAAATGTTGAATCAACTGGATGATAACTACCCCAGTTTCTGGCTTTAGAACCACCCATAGGATGTTCCAAGGCTCATCCATGGATGCTTAGTTGGCACATGTGGATCTCCGGTGGCAGGCTGCTGCCACCGCTGGTCCAACGCTTGCCGTGCGGACTGCGTGTGTTGGACCAGATCGAGTGGTGGGACTCTGCCAGGGAAGTGAGCACAGCTGGGAAGTGACCTGGCGACGGGAGCTGGTGAGCTCGGGGTGGTAGACATATGGGGGTTTCTGAAGGTAGCGAACCCCAAAAATGGTTGGCTTATGAACAAACAATGATTAATATGGGATGATTAAGAAACACCCATATGGGGGTTGCTTAGCGGCTTAGGGGTTCCCCCAGACATCATCGAATGTGAACCAGGAATAGACCAAAGCATTTTGGGGGTACCGCTGTTTCAGAAACCCGCCATATAATATGTATTTAGATATATACAAGGCAAATACCTGGGCATTGCTCAGATTCACAGAACCTGCACAGAAGGTGCTCCTGTCAAATGTTCAAAACCCTGCGCAGGCCCGTTGTTTTGAAACTTTGAGAGACAAGAAACCCTAAACCCTAAACATTCTAAATATCCTCCAAGCTGGGCGTGGACGGGGATTGACCAAGATGATCCAACATGCGGCCAACAAGCGGGACATGGGCAACAACGGCCGATTGATGGACCTTGGAGCGAACACCTAACTTGGATATTTCGACACTTGTGAAACCAGGATTTGGGGTATGCAATTTGTCGACAGGCTTGGCTGAATTGTGGAAGCAAACGGTGGAACCATGGCAGGTTACCAGGTCAGGCTGGAGACACCAAGAAGTTTGATTGCAGACTTCGAAATTTGCCCAAGAAGTTTGATTGCAGACTTCGAAATTTGCCAAGCACCACTAAAACTCGAGAAAACTCAGCAGCTAAGCACCACTGAGCTTCCACACTTGGGGAAACTAAGCACCAAGAGACACCAAGCGGTTGGGTTGCGAAGCTGCTCCGGGGCAACTCCACGCTGCAAAGGAACTCAACGGGGGCTCAGGTTGCGTGCTTTGCTGCAGTCGGGTGGGGCGACCTTCTACGATGAGGAGGGCTACTTCGTCAAGACTCCCATGGTGGCTTTGGTGGCCGTAGGCGTGGGGATAGGGGAGAAGGCATGATGGTTTCGGGTCTAGAGCGGAGCTGTGAATAACAAGCTGATGGTGTTGCGGTTGTAGTGTCAGTAGATGTCTCGAAGAAGCTAAAGGATTTGGTTTTGCGGTTTTGAGCATCAGGTTTTTTCCAGAAACGGAAGGCCACTGAAGTGAAGTACCTTCGCTGCGAAGGCGGACTGCCTATATCTGCCTCAGAAGCATCCGGACTGCAATTGCGCTTGGGGGAGTTGAAAGTGCCTGTGCCGCTGGAGAGCATTCGCCCCTGGGCGCAGGAGGTCTTGTGGAGATGGCAGGATGTTGTTTTGTAAGTAGAATTTGATCATAGTTGTTGTTTCTCATAGCTTCAATGCAATGTTAACCCCGGATGAATAAACCCCTGGTTGATGAACAGGGGGTATCGTCCTGAATTCACCTGTGGAATTTATTGATCCGAAGGGTTGACATTACTGAATAGAAGTATTGTTAAGATACTTATTCATTTATACTACTACATATACATATATATATATATATATATTGTCATTACAATCCACGGCATCAACTTGGCATCAACAACAAAGTTGTGCCATTGCAGCAACGGTGAAGGCCAACGGCGACTGAGGTTCTGCCTTGAGAAGCCAAATGGGAATGACTGCCATGTTTTCCTATTTGAATCGGCGGGGTCACGAGCCCGAAGATATGTGGAAGGTGGTCACTCAGCTCAGATGGGCCAGTGCAGTCAAATTCTTCTGCAGGTCGAATTCGATCTCCGAGCTTTGGACAAGTTTGCATCGAGTTCTTTACCGAGTTTTTTCTTTGCAATGGCTTGCAAGGATGATTACCATGAATGACCTATTGCCGTTGCCGTTACTGCTATTATGTTAAGTAGCTTACATGGAATAGGAAGTGACCCCTCTGCAGTCGGAAACGCAGCATTGCAGTTCAGCCCCAGGTTGCAAAGCTGGGACATTTCTCGGTGGGCCACTTGTTCACGCAACGATGGAACTTGTGACAGATCAATGTCTGGGGATTTTGCTGGGCTCTATAGTCATGCTGTTTAGGACAGCATCTACTTTGGCGATCCTTTTGATCCACAGCTCAGCATGCTGTCTACTGGAACATCAATACTTTCACTGCCTAGGGACGAGTGTCGGGAACCGTGCCTTTCACTGAGGTCATACCGCGCATTTGTCATTCGTGCTGGTCGGTCATAGTTGCGCCGTCGAAAACGCCGCTTGCTTTGCATTCAGGTGCTTGACGAAACCGTGTGTTGACAGTTAGAGAGCTGGGGATGGCAAGCTTTCAAGACCCGGCGCTAAGGAGTTCAATAGTCAACGCGACGTCGTTCACTTGGGACGTTTGACTGTGGCACGAACGCGGTCGCAGATTCTTGGGAGTGAAGCTGCTTTGAGTTCTGGGTCAATTCTGGCTCATGAAGTCAGCAATGACTGAGAATCGTCAACAGCGGTCAGTGGAAGCCAACCATGGTCACTAGCTTCGGTTGATAGTGGTTAGTATGCAGTTCATCGTGAGAGTTGATGGTTGATAGTGGTTAATTATGCTTAGCAACAAATTCATAAAGATCATCGATCATTGCTCATGCTGGTTGCAGCGGTACTCATTCGGCTGTCATTCATCATCAGCCGCTGTATCGAGCTGGTTGCCAGCTATGGCAAGAGGTTTCTGCTCCGGACTAGCTCGTCCTGGAATGGCTGGTTTTTCCGGGTGACGACGTCTGAAGTATAAGTTGGGAATCTTCTTGGGACCAGATGAAGAGGAGATCCAACTCTTAATAAGCCCCCATGGATGGTAAAGCAACACCTATCTAGCATTACCAGTTAAACAACCATTGTGTCTGATCTTTGGGTCTTGTGAAAACAACGACATGGTTTGGAACTAAATGGATGATATGATGAAATGAACATAAATGGTGTAGGATTCCAAGATTGCGACTGGAAAGTGATTGGTTTGCCTAGTCACGTGCACGTATCAGAGTGATTTTGGGAATAGTCCCGCTTCAAATGGTGGTTTGTCAAGTCATAGGGGTACCCCCGGTTATCCAGCTTGTTAACCATTTACAGTAGCAAACCAACCATAATTTTGCGGTTCCCCCATGGCTTGAGAACCCCCTCAGTTACCTGTGATGGGCATCACTTCCTGCCGAGCTGCAAGCTGCAGTCAGGAAGGATCCACCCTTAGTGGTGCAACGACCCGAACTTCTCCCCGTGTTGGCGGCTCAGCAACGTCACCCGACACGGTACCGTGAGAGCCAGAAGTGCATGCTACAGCTGCATGTTGCTGGAAACCTTGGAGTGTGAGTGAGTTTTTGGATCCTGAGATTGTCCATCAGAACAGAACTGCCGAGATGCGTAAGCAGGTTTCATATGTTACTTTGCAATTAAGTCAGAAGCCAAGCATTGGCAACTGTGTTTGTGCAGAGCAGTTGCGGTCAGGTTTAAAGACATCCGGAAGCAAGTTCAGGCACTGGTACTTTGTGCCCTTTCCGGATGTATATGGCATGTATAACGCTTGCTTTCACAAAGGATGCAGAGTTCCGGCAGTGACTTGTGCCGAGCATGGCAGGCCGCCATCCTGTCCAAGGTGGCCGATCGGGAAACGGAAAGCAAAGAGATTTCCATTCAAGATTGGCAGGAAGCGCTGCATCTTGGTGTAGCAAAGCTTCAACGGTCAATCATTTGCATGTGGCTATGTGTCAAAATGGCTGGCTTTGCTGTTCGGACCTCTGGACCGAGCGAATGTGCGAGAGAGCTATGTGTCAAATTGGTTTATAGTAGATTTTCATTCTAAATGGCCATATTTGGGGTTCATAATTTTGACCCATACTCATATAATGTAATTATAGACATACTACCATGCAAATTCATGCCAGCGGCCGGCTTTCCGCTCACATCGTCGTACATATTTTTGCTTATGCACATTTTGGAACTTCTTTTGTATCTCGCTTTCAATTAATTAGCTTTCTCTTCATGTTGGTCAATGTTTCACTCGCATCAGATGGTTATGGTGGGAGGTGGGGAGTGGGATGATGAAGTCTAAGTTAGCATGCATGCATGGATACATAAAGACATACAGACATACAAACACATCAGAAAGGACAGACAAGACAGACCGGACGCGAAAGACAGAAGGACGGGACAGAGAGGACAGCCAGAGAGAAAAGGGGAGAGATAGGCCGACATACGCTCATACGTACATAAAGACATACCTGCTTCGATAGATCAATATGCAGGTGGATACATGCATGTACACATAAGCTTCCTGGTTTTGATCTGTAAACACCATGTGACTGGGAGACAAATTTGTAAGCTTCCTCAATTTGTCTATGTGTTGTGTACATGTTTTCTTCCGGCCGAGGTATGTTGGGTGGCCAGCTGCAAAAGCTCATGTAGCAGTTCTGACAGGTAGCTTGAGGAGTTTGCAAAAATTGGTGGCAAGCATCGATGATGATGGGATTCTTGATGGCAGGCACTCAGACAAAGTGTTTAAACATTGAAAAAGGTGTTTGAACGACAACACTGTTTGGTGGGGTGCTGCTTTTGCTGCTTTTGTGCGGATGTAAATGTTGTTAGATGGGTCTGTAACCTAATGAATGTAGCCGTGTGGCACTATGTTGCAGTTGAATTTGCGGCTCTGCGGCTTCGTTTCTAACTTTTGCTTAAGAGCCAAGGAAGGAAACGGAGTATCGTGCGCTACTTTGGCAGATAGCCACAGCGCAGGGTGCTCAGAACCCTTACTGTAATGGAGAATATTCTGAACTTGAAGCATAGGGGTTTCTCAAAATAAGGGTACCCCAAATCGTGGAATTTGAACTTACACCAAGCACTTTTTTGGGTCCCCTATCTTGAGAAACCACAATAAACCATTCTATGGTACCCCCAAATCGCCTCTTTTCAACCATTGATAGTAAAAAACCATCCATTTTTTGGGGTCCCCAATGGCTTAAGAAACCTCCACATGAGTCCACTCAGCTGCTCATTCTCAGGTGCCACCTGCTGCTTCCCGACATGTTCGCGGAGCCTTCATCGAAGCTTCCATCAGAAAGGGTAAGTTCAGTCAAGAAAATTTGCATATACCAACTATAATGGAAGAATAGGTTTTATAGGGGATTAATAACTAGTGAGTTAAGTCAAGACAGTTTGTTCATGGAACCACTCTTCCTGCACAATTCGTCATTCTCAGGGGAAAACCAGCCTTTTGATCCGTTTCTCTCTCACAGGTAGAATTTGCACGAGGGTTTACTGTTGCCTAGCAAGTTGCCAGACGCAACTGAGGAAATTTAAGTGGCGACCACCTCCGCACCTGCTACCGCCAGAAATGTGAATATTGATTAGTTATTTCTGTACATAAATAGATTCAATCCAAAGTGAGTGGCTCCGCAAGAAAATGAACTGCGCTTGAGAGGTAGAATTTGGATTTTTGATCTCCAAAAAGCATGGGTTCTACAGGGAGTATTCGAGCAGAATCTGCCATTTCGTAAAACCACCGTGTAAAACGAAACAGGGCGGCCTTTGCAACAAAGCCTGCGAAGATATTCCATCGTTTTGTCTATTCATCTTGGCAGCTCATTTCTCAACAGGAGCATCATTTTAAAAAACTCATTTTTTTTTTACCTTTTTCACCTTTGTCATCTTGAAGCTACTCAGAAATTGCGAGTTGCAACCAGTTCCATGGCCCCAGTGGTGACACCACGACCGGTTGCGCCAGGCTTTAAAGGGTGACCCACTTCGGCACAAGCATCACGTGGAGGCCGCCCGCTCTCCCAGCGCTTGGGATCCCGTGGGAATTTTGTGCGTGGACAGGTGGTCATCCCTCGCGATGGTGAACAGCACTTTCACTTACTGCGGAACGAAGATCGCAACCAGGCGGCCGAAACGTGGAAACCATTGGACGATCAGATTTCCCGAGGTATATATATATATATTATATATATATTATATATATATAATAATATATTCATGTTGACGTCTTTTGTTCGAGAGTTTCAACTTTGTCCATTTCGTTTTGCATCACTTTGCCGTCCAAAAATGAGTGGCTGACCTCTGCGCTTCTGGCGCAGGTGATTGGTCCTTCGGCTCCGTCGCGAACACCTGGCGTGGCAGTTTTGAGTGCCTTGGTGGCCGAAGTGCCGAAGGAACACATGGGAGCACCAGCGAGTGCGAACAAAGCTGCTTAGAGATGTGATTGACAAGCTGTCGGTGTCTGGGTGGGGCTTGGGTGGGGCCAGGGTGCGGGCCTGGGGTGTTCATTGAAAGCTTTCCATGGCGACTGTTTGGTCTGTCACTAGCATCCGTTGATGAAGCACAGCCGTTCGCCTAAGGTGCTTGGGATCAACGGAGCCCGCTTCACAACTGGCCTGGCTGGCATGTGTACCTGTAGGATCCTCTGGGATCCTGTAGGAATGCTGTAGGATTGGAAAGGTTATGACTGGTAGACACAGGTGGCACATGTCTGGAACTTTGATTCTTGGTTGAGCCTCCGGCCCTGATGGATTCATGTTGCTCAAATTTCCGCATTCTCCAACCTGGACTTTGGACCATTGGGAGTCCACAAGTTTGGGACAACTCGCTGCTTGACTGACTGCGATGCTTTTTGGAGGGTTTTCTACGCGCTTGCTGGAGATGTCTTCAAAATAGAGCTGGTACCTCAACCGTTCGCCCTTGAAGCTGGATCAACACGATCAGCACACTCTTCAAGCGTAGCCACCATTGGGTTCAGGGTTGGTCGTAGGCTTTTCATGCTCCAATCACCCCAACCTTGCCGTTGAATCTCAGCACATCAATCAGCATGCGATGAGGTTTGAACGAACTGCCGAACAGATGCAAGTCCGGGCCCCAATTCCTGTGGCACAGCTAGACATTTTGTCGCCAGCTTGGCATTTGCTCCAGGTGAATTGGAGCAAGATTCGTACCGGAGAGACTGTGCCAGAGGACGGGATGATGCGGCACTGATGGAAGCACAACTTGGAGCAACTACCTGTGTGCAAGTTCATTGAAACAAACAAGTGCTCCCTGGAGATTTGCTTGCCAACCATCTTGGCTTACTCAAGTTTCCGTGCAGTGATTGCAGGAATTGACTCTGATGCATGTTAGAAGAAAATACATGGCCATGGGCTGAGAAGAAAACTTGGCCAATCTCACCCATGGTTGGAAGTTGCTAAAAGTCAATGGCTTTTCTTTTGGGCTCACTTGGACTCACTTGTATTCAACTATACTAAAGTTTCCTTTTTTGGATTGTTGCAGAGAAAAAGCACCTCTGCCTGAGATTGAGTGCCTCTAAGTAGTCCAGAGGCACCACGTAGTCATGAGTATCATACACATGTTTTCATTTGCTTCGGAACTGTCCGAACAAAATATGTTTTTTGCCTTGAATCCTATTGGGACTTCGCTGGCTGTGGGTCAAAGCCTAGTGCTACTGGTGAATATCCCCTAGATGACCACACTAGTCAAGCGGTTGAGATGTTCACCAAGCCATTTTTTGGATGTTGATGGCTTGACTCATCCCCACTTTGTCCTTTCCGAGGTGAGACTGTGCTTCGACAGCTGGAGTAATCACTTCTACCAGATGTGTTGGACAGGTGGGTGTTGGTGGGTTTGGATGTGTCAGCTGTGCAACATCAACCTCTCAGCAGTTCCATGAGGTGACTATTACCAGCTCTTTGTGGAACTCAACGAACTTGCGAAGGTGGAAATTTCACAGACGTGGCAAACGGTACAACTTAGCTGTTCTATCTTCTTATCATCTCAAGGGGACTGGGTTCTGCTTCTTTTCTTCTACACCATCCTCAACATTCATAGCATGCTGTGTTTCACAAGGGAACCCACAAACGTCAACATGCGGAACGGTTTTGGTCCTGGGAAGCTTCCCAGGGCTTTCCCAGCTTGGTGGATCGTAGGGGAGTACAAATCATTTTTCGAGCCTGGCAGAGACTCAGGCGAGCTTCCTCATCTACGAGGACTGCGACATCCAAAAGATGAGGGGACCATGAATACGGATCACATTGGCACCATCAATATTAACCATTGTTTTCCCTATCAATTGTTGGTGATTATCCTCCATTGGTTGGTGAATATCGACCCATAGCCATATGGATCACGGTATGGATCCATACGCTACCATGGAGGGAAAACATCACCACATCACCCAGCTCTTTAGGAGGGCAGCGCATCCCGGTGCCTGTACCCTTCCGTCAGAGATGCCTGGGGCTCAACGGTCGTCTCGTTGTTGGGCGCAAATCCTGGTGATGTTGGTATTTTGGCGATGCCGCCAAGTTGCGAAATTAGTTGGGGACTTACCAACAACCATTAAACCCGTTGTGATATTCAAGCTACAAAATTATTTGAAATCGTGACAATGACCATTAAAATCATTGAAAGGTTTTTTGGTGAATAGTCACTAGCCAAGACTTGGTGATACCAAGGCACCAGGTAACCTTAGCACCCGAGTCCTTGGGCAGCCGAGGCCCATCGCGAGGAACATGAGCTGCAAGGTCCTTCAACGTTGGAAGGTGAAAGCTTCCAACTGAGCTTTGAAAGATCGGGGGAAGGCATAGAAGTTGCAACAAAAAGTGGCTTCAAGTTGCTTCAAGCCTGGTGTTATTGCTATATGTATATAGTTTACACACACATATATATATATATATATATATACATACATATACCTATATTGCTGTGTTCTTCGACAATTCGAAATCCATCTTCATCACCCCCCCATGTTGTAGGCAGATCTCCAACTCTTTTTGGATCTCCCATGACCCCTATTTTTTGACAAAGAGCGCATGGAAATCCGGATTTCAACGAGCGCATTCGCAGCTAGATTTGCGACTGGAAATGGATGAGCCAAGGCCTTTTTTGGACCATCGGTGTGGCCCTCAGTATTGTTGCGACTGTGAATGCGGTGCATGTACAATGGAATTTTGCTCGCTTTGATCCATTCCATCTCAGAAGCGTAATGGCATTCCTCAAAAAATCTCAGATGTTCACAATGTTCACAGATTTCATTTCCATAGAACTACCTCAATGATCCTCAATGGAAGCCCCAGATTTCATCCCCAAGGAATGTTTGAAGCGCATAAACCTCATAAACCTCATTGGAATTCCCAGATTTCGTCCCCAAGAAACGCGTTGGAAGATCCGAGCCGCGCCTCGCAGGAGCCTCGGAGGAGGATCAGGCTGCCCTGGGCAGTCGCTACGAGGTCCGTTTGCGGCTGGATGAGGTGCCGGTGCTGCGCGTACCCATCGCCGCCGATGGGGACGAATGGTGGATGACTTCGGTGGATGTCCTACGAATGATATGTATAGTGTGTTTATAGATAAATGAATATATATATATATAATATATATATGTATATATATGTCTTTGTACATATATGACTAAGTGAATACATAAATTGATATATATATATATATATATATATGTGTGTATGACTATATATATATATAAAAGCATGAGTCCTGGCGTACACGCTGCTGATTCATACGCTTATATAAGGACAATCAAATATAATCATATGTGTAGATATACACATTCATATCGATACAAATGTGGATGTATGTGACAGTGTGTACACGTATAGTCTTGCTTTGCGAATGTGCAGAACTGCCCTGATATTTTGGATTGGCGTTCTTGCGACAATCCAAGAGAATCCGCAATTGACGTGTCCATTGCAGGCGACACAAACAGATGGGTGCATCCAGTAGACATTCATTTCTTGAACCTGCCTTTGTGATGGTTTTTCCGCTGTGCAGGGCAAGGTGCCCGTGAAAGTTGACTGGGTACCGGTAAAAACTACAAAGGGCCTGGAGGACTGACAGCACTTGTGGTTTCATAGGAGATAGGGAGGTTTTGAATGGTTTTTCAGACCTTTCCAGGACGCAGCAGCAAAGGGCCACTTCGTGGGATGGCTGCCAGCAGCAAGTTTTTAAGACGAGATGTGGCATGAGGCAATAAGCCTTGGTCTTCCTGCACGCAACAAAGACCTTATGAATTGCTGCAGCGTTTTTGGTTGCAGCAGTTAAGCTTTGTCGCGTGCCACGGTGACAAAAGGGTCACGGCTAACATTTTCTCTTGGCACAAGTGGAAGATTCGATTTCCATGGCGTTGGCACAACTTGCAATGTCATGCCGTGTTCGATGTCTCAGCGCGGAAGCAGCTGCCGTGGCTCAAGTGGATACCAAATCGGATCCAGATTGGGCCTGGACGTGCCTTCTGGAGGCCCCTCGTCGCGCTTAGCAACCAAGCAGCCGCCAGCCGCTTTTCCGCGGTCAGGATGATGCAATCTGCTCCGGACGAAGGAGGCCGGACACATGAAAGTGATGCCTGGTGAAAGTCTTCCCCACGAAAGATTTGTTTCACACTCCAGGAGAAGCTCTGCCAGTGGTTGGAGATGGGGCCTGAGAAGTCAATGAGACAAGCAGCTGGTGATTGCTGGATGTAACTTTTCGCATGTGACAAAAAAAGCTGATGCCGGAATCCGTGCAGCGAACCCAGTGACATTTCCATTTTGCGACCCAGGGCACTCCAGCGGCGGAGGCACGGCGTGTCACAGCTGAGCACAACGACTTCACCAAGATCATGCGCTCTTACAACTCCACAGAATTCTTCTTCTGATTATCATTAATCATGAATTATTCATTATGATTAAATCCAATGATGTTAGTTATCATCATTGACGCAACATCTTATCATTAAGCAATTCTGAGCATGAATCAAACAATAACGACGATCAAAAGGAACACAAGTAAAACTTAATAGAATATCTACATCATTTCAAAGTTATAAAAAAACACACAACACAATTTCCTTCCGAATCTTGTTGTCACCTTTGCTCCTCCCCGTGATTTTCCTTAGCTGAAACTGAGCAGGAGGCAGTTGCAGCTCCTGCCCCCGAAGCTGCGTCTTGACAGCAGTCCATGTGAGATTGGGTCATGGTTCATACTAGGAGGTGCCATATCAATTCCACCAACATTTGATGACCAATGATGACACATCATGACGAATGATGAAAAATGCTGAGAAATGATGAGACATGATGACAAATCATGACGAATCATCACAATCATTCAAAATGAACCAGCAAAAAAAAATGATATGCCTGTGTTTGTTCAACTTAATATCATCGATTTTGGCGGTTTCTACTTAGCAGGGCGTTTCGTTAACTTTGGGACGAGTCCACCTGGCGCCACGTTGATGGGTGCTCTGTAAACAACTCGGGGGATCCTGACACCAAATCAAGTGTGGCTGTTTGTTGGGGAGACCCATTTCAGCCAGGAAAACACAAAACACTGTTTTTTTGTCTTCACAAGGTTTCATGCGCACTTTCGGGCAGGAAAGAAGGCATTTGATTGTGCACCCAACATATACATCAGAATTATTGTTGGTAAAGGTGCCGTGGGCTGCCATTTTTCACAATGACCGCACCAGATACGTTTGGGGCACCCCTAAGGGCTGGCAATTCTGGCGCCCCATCGCTGCTAAGGCGGCAGCCACGGAGCCACCGATTGCACCGGTTGCAGCCTCCGAGCCGCCGGTGGATCCGTCAGAGGCATCCAGCGAGGCGAGCTGCTACGACTGTTTCTGGTGGGAAATGTAAGGGGTTAATGGGTAGCAATGGGATGTAATAGGTAAACATGGGAGTGTTTGTTAGTGATGGGATAGGTTAGTTATGATGGGTGGTATTGTGATGGCTAGTGATTTATGAATTTCTAGTAATTTAATAGTAGTGGGTAAATGTAGCAGTGTTTAAGATGGGTATTTTGATGGCAGGTGATGGATTGAATTTCTGGGCTTAGGCTCAACAGCTGGCCAGCGGGCCAGGGTTAGCTCGTAAGTAGTAAGCGGTAGGGGAAAGCTATGGCTTTGGGGCCATTTTGGAGCCATGTTGCGCCATCTTGTGTTGGGGCTTTCTTTTTGCTGGGCCATCTTCGGGCCACGTTGGAGCTGAGCCATGTTCGGGCCGTGCCCATCTTGGGGCGTCAGAGCCAAGTTGCTATCCTCCTCGGATGCTCCAAAATTTGGCAAAAAGCAAAACTGCTTCAACTTTGAGGCGCAGAGGTCGGCGGCAGGCGCAAGAAATGTTATGTGCCTGGGCAATGGGTGCCTGCCAACCTCAATGGACGCTAAGGTGGCAGGTTGAAGGACCATTCTCAGAGATCTCTGAGCGAAATCATAGCATAGCAAAACGCCACTGGCTACGGCGAAACACCAAGATGCCCAACTTGGTGCTCGACCTGAAGAATACGCTTCCCCTGTGTTGGCGGGTCATGATCGACAATGGTCAATAGTGGTTTACAATGCTTCAGAGTTGTGAAGGGTTCACGCTTCATAGTGACTAGTGATGGTTAATAGTGGCTATAGTGGTAGTTCAAGGAGTTTCCACCATAAATGATTCACAATAGCTTTGAACGGATACACAGCGATGGTTCATAACAATTTAATCATGGGGTTCAAGGACTAACGGTAATCAAGGACCATTATATATCAGTTTCCCAGAATATCAAGCAGGGTTTTGGAGATGATTGATGAGCTGATTAGTTGATATCGATATCCTGATTGGCATCCAAACCTAGGATTGGCATCCAAACCTAGTGACTAAATGATCCCCATTATCAGTTGATTCTTATTATGATGCCCTTGCCATTGGTCGCACCTCTACCATTGGTTAGTCTTCAGACTACGATTGTGAGATGGACCTGTTTGTTCTGTTGCTTCAGGGTTGCCAACTTAGGACATGGGTTTATCCACAAATGGTGGCCCCACATGGTTGGTTCCGACTTTCCTGCATGACCAGGTTCCCTTAGGGACGGGGCCACCACCTGAATCGCTCATCCCAAACGGATGGTTGGCATCCCGTTCTCTTCACTGCTGCAGGCCAATCCAGCGCAGGTGGGAGAGTTTCCAGCATGGGGAATTTGCAATGCAGTGGCAATCCCTGGCCTCAAAATGGTTGCTGACCTTGGTTTGACAAGGCGAAGAATTCATGGCCCAGTTTCCCCAACATGTCATCGCAGCTTGCGGTCGGCGAGGCAACAGATGGTACAGATGGGGGCCTGCTTGGAAGATTGCGGGACCGCGCTTAGTTGGTGCAGAACTGGTGGGAAGTGGTGTCAAGTAGATGTGCTACAGACGTATGGCTTTGTGCACGAATGATGTACACTTGTGGCTGGTTGCTTACCCTGTAGACATACAGGTTATTATTGGATGCTTAGTACCACCATTTATGCACGCAACCACACACTTGCAGATATCTTGTGTGCACATGGTGTGTGATTGTCATATTTGTTTGCGCATGGGATACTCATTTTCTCAATCTCCACTGGGATTCCAAACCGACTTTCAAAGCACCTGGCAGATTTGTTGCCAGTGCGATGGGCAACTCTGTTTGATTCCCTTTCCAGGAGAAAGTTGCACCTACAGTTCAACGGGTCGCTGAAATGGAGTCGCTGAGTTCAAGATGGAAAACCCCACAGACGGTTGCTTTTCACATAGCGTGTGGACTACCTTTGCCACTTGGAAAGCTTCGCGTCGCACTCATATGTATCGAAGTTATCAGGCTTGCACCACAGCAACTGATAAGTTTGCCATGGCAAAAGTTGAGGTCAGTCCAAAGGGGCTATGAGAAGATAAAGGAGACCAGCGATGCAGAGATGACGATTTGATCCTTTGCATCATCCGGACTGTTCATGTATCTCTTGAACTATTTTTAGCAGGGATACTCTGCATGGTGATAAACTATTGATACTGTACGCGGCACCATTGATACACCCGTGAACAAATATATAATACACTATGGATGGACAACTTTGGATGAATGACGTTTGTCATGATGTTGACTGGCATTGCCGTTGCAGGAGGTATCACACAGAGTAGCCGAGAATGAGCAAGTCCAACACGGCGTTGAAAGGGTCCAAAAGGGACTGGAAGCCGCAAAGGACTGGTGCAAAGCTGATGCAGCTGTACAAGGAATGACAGAAATGTAACCAAAAACACAAACGCAGATGAATTGTGATAAACCACAATAAACCATAACAAACCACGTTAAACCATCATAAGCCATAAAAAGAACTTGATCAACCACAATACATCATAACAAACGCAGATCATCCGATTTATAAACCACTTCAGTGCTTTCCAATTGGATCAAACATTTGACTGTCACGTATCACCGCAACGCCACAGGAGAGCGGCAAGGTCGTGATGGAGAAGACGCAGCAAGGCATTGAAGCGGTCAAGGACGGGGGAGGCACCTCTCTCGAAGCAATTTGTATGGCATATGCGGCCAAAGTTACAGGGCATATGCGGCATGTTGAGCGTTTTATGGCTGCATGCATGTTGCATGGTTCAATGGGCATGTCGAGCGTTTCATGGTTGCATACATGTTGTTCAACCATGTTCGATAGGAATGATCGGTCATGCAACATGACACTGCGTACCCTCGTCCAGTTGGTGCTCGTCCGAAGGAAAAAACTCGAGAATGGCGTGCAGGCGCTGGCACTGCAGATGCCTTGGACTGGGCTGGAAACTGCAGCCGCTTCCATGTCTCAGACGTTTCGAAAGTTCATCTGTCACCGGTACTTGATGCGAGCGGAAATGTACTGTTTGGTGTATCCAGAACGTTTCCTTAAACATATAGCGAGCATATATTTGGTGTACCCTCAAGTACATCGCCAAGATCATTGCCTTAACTTCACTGCAAGAGGCAAGGCCCAGGCGTTGCATCTCAGCGAGGTCTGGGAGAAAGGCCGTGGCAGCATCCAGCGCATTCGAACCGAGGGAGCTGCAGCCTCAGTGGACCCCCACAGCAACAACGACCCAAGGTGCGAGATGTTTGTTGATTTATGGTTCTCAGGCCATTCAGGGAATACGTCAGGTGACATTGGCGAGTTGATAGTAGAGCTTGGAAAAGCCATGAGATCGCAGAGCATTTGCCAAGCATTTGCCAAGCATTTGCTGCAGTTGGCCCTTGTCACTCGTCAAGGGCCGCCAAGTCAACAACCCATCACGTGCGCCGAAGTTGCGAAAACAAGACAAACCGCATGACCATGGAGACCTGTGGAGATGATCTAATGGTTGAGAGGGTTGTATGATTTCCCTGATACTGTGTAAACTAATTACATAAAGCCATAGGAAACCCACAGGAAACTTATAGGAAACCTATAGGAAACCCATAGGACACCCATGGGAAACCCTTGATTCTACTGGTTTGATCGGTTTCCTTCGATCCTCATCGCCTGTTTGCTCCCAGGTGAGTGCACTTGCATGGCGTGGTTCGGCAAAGGATACCTTGGCGATGGAGGACGTCAGGGGAGGATGGGATCCATCCCAGCCCATCTCGATTCTGGGTTGACCGGTGGTGTTGCCTCTTGTTCCTTTAGGGATGGTGGAAAGCCCAAAGCATCAAATGATTGCTAGCAGGGAGACCACCAGTTTAGGGGTACATGTATTGAGACACCTGTTTGCAAAAGTCGGATTGCAGTGCTGCAAAATCATGGTACGCCAGGAGCAGTGGAAAGACATTAAAGTTCAAGGCGGCTGAAAACTGTCATCCTGGAAATATAGGGGAGGAAACCCAAGACATGCGAACATTACATTCCTTAATTTCACAAGTCACCTTGGAAATATGGGCGCTTCTAAAAACAGGGGACCCCTCAAATCATTGAATATCAATCATTGATTATCATAAACCAACCATTTCATGAATATATGTCTCTCTTTATGTACCTAT
The DNA here is from genome assembly GCA_009767595.1 of Symbiodinium kawagutii. NCBI lineage: Eukaryota > Dinophyceae > Suessiales > Symbiodiniaceae > Symbiodinium > Symbiodinium kawagutii. The sequence goes on from VSDK01014123.1 coordinate 64,881, forward strand.
ATTATATGATGCTTTTTGGTTTATGTTTGCCCCTTTATACTTCCAGGGTTGTTTCTATGGTGGAGCAGTACCGCAGGTGCTGAGGAGCTCTCAGTTCCAGCGAGGACGGAGCACACCTGTGCCCCAGAGTAGCCCATGGCGTGGCGACGACGACGCGAGGGATGATGAGATCATGGGTGGGTCATTGGCCAATTTCATGAGTCATGACTGGTGAATGTAATGGTGAATAGAATGGTGAAGATGGTGGTGAATATGATGCTTTATAGAAGGATTAGTAAATGTACAGTAATGTGATGTAATGTGGTTGGTAATGATATGATAATGGTTAATGCAATGGTTTGCAATGACATACGTATTGAAATGATGGCTAATAATGATATGATGGCTAATATAATGGTTCATAATCAACTAATCATGATAATTTGATGGTTAGTAATTGGAGATTGAGCAGGTAATAAACAACTCCCAACTTTGCCCTGACTATCTGGTGATTTGCCATCAATCATGGGGTGTGTGTGGAGCTGGATCTCTCAGATTTACGTTGAAGGTGCTGAAGTAAATGAACTCCATGGTGGTTGATCAATGTTGATCATGTTGTTCACATCACCATAATTGTTATCATTGATTTAAATGAATCTTCTTGGTTCACCTGAAAAGGGGCTGGAAGTATGAACTTCAACAAGTTGGAGCAAGACCTCTTTTTTGGGAGAACCAGGGACTATGAGCAGCAGCATCCGAATTCGATCCTATCATACTACATCATCCACAACTATCATCCCATCATCCTCATCATCCTCATCATCCTTACCATCCTTTTCATCCTTATCACAAGGTGCCTACCACGTGAGCAAGGGCAGCACCTTGCGTTGGACCTTCCGAGTCAAGGACGGGCTCCTCGGGCTCCCCATGGGGTGCCCTGCAACCTGTGAAGCGGAGAGGCATAGAACATGACCAGCATGAAATGCAGCAGATGGTGTTCCTCACTGGTCATGTTCTCATTAATGATGCTTATGTTCTCAGCTCAGATGCTGTGATTTTGTAAATTTTGCTGGCTTTCTGAGGCCTGCCAGTATTGGAACTGGGGGTTCTGCAGTTCAGCAGGATTTTTTACCGGAATCCAATACCACACCAGGACTACGATATCGGATTCGCCGTTTTGCCCTCAGTTCAGCATACAAGGTGAACCCCCAAAAAAAGGCCCACAGTTTCTCATCAAAGATTGTCATTTGGCTGTGGGTCAAAACCCTGTACCCCTGGTTCCCCTATCATTTACCGTTGTTTTCCCTATAAAATGGTTGGTTATTATCCCCCATTATTGCTGGTTAATATTGACCCATAGCCATTTGGAGCTTGTTGAGGATACCCGCCATGTATGATGGATGGATACACCCACATGGTGTGCCCTAAAATGTGTGTTTTTCAAAAGTTGCGACTTCATGATGGAGACTGGGCATGACACAACCATAGAGTTTCTGCAGAACAGCAGGATAGCTTCTGCGATCTGAAAGGAGGTGACGGGCAGAGATTGCCAACCATTGGACTGTTGGGAACCTCCCAGCCTTGCACGATCCGAGTTTTTTATCGCTGCCTAAGGTCCGAATGCGAGTTCAAGTCTGGGGAGGATCGCAGGAAGAAGAAGCGACTTGGTGGCACTTACAGGTCTGTTTTTGAGCAAGTCTGACATTGCCATCCTTGAGATCTCAACGAGGTTTTTGCAACCAAGCCAACCTTAGGATGATGTTGTTACCAAGTGCAGGTGTTGAATTTGTGTCAAGAGCTTGCCAGTTGGCAGCTTGACACAGCACAACATGCAGCTCTTTTGGATGGTAATGGTGGCCATCTCAATTTCTGTTGTAGTATTTCAGTGTATTTCATGTTTGCCAATACGATACCTGTCAGCTTTCGCGTCTGAGTGTAGGTTCTTTCAGATGCTTGAAATCATGTCAAATCAAAAGTCCGCAAAGCTGAGACCAAGCCGAAACAAACGTCAATTGACATATCAGAGTATATGTCAGGTCCCAGGTCAGAAGATTTGCCAAAATACTTTTTGGAATACCCCGATTTTCGAGCGTCAATGTCAAGGTACCCATAAAGCATCCAATATTAACCCTTTACAGCAATAAACCCACTATTTGGGGGTACCATATATTGAATAACCACTATAATGTTAAAGTTTGAAGACGGTACTTGTTTATGTCAGCCTGTTCCCTCCATGAAGAATCTAAACAAGATAGATTTTGGATCAAATTTTCACACATACACAAACACTTGCACACATGTGGATGCAATTGCATGTCCAGAATATGCCAATGTGAAATCAAACTATTTATATACTGTCATCTATGTAGGAATACGTGTCCGTAGATCGAATATTGTGGAACATATGGCAAGCATGTTCTTCGTCGGATTTGCCAAAGTATGCCATTTCCATGTGCAGCGTTAATGAATGGTCAACATGTTACTAGACCAATATGTGAAACAAGTGTAATTCCAAAAGACATGTATTTTCTGTATATATATATATATGTATAATATATTCTCCTGGAATAAGATGTTGGAATGAAACCCCTCTACCAATATCAGTCAAACATGCCATGCCATTCTTCTCCTGGTGACGATCACTACCTCCATTTCTTGCTTGCCAATCTGGCGGAGGTGTTGGCCATGGAGCGCTACGACAACAACGACACCATTTCGGGTAGCTGGGTGGTGCCAAACTCAGAACCTAGCTGCTTGCTGCGGCTTCCTGGTACACGTGAATCCAGTGCTCGCGGATGATTTCTGACTAGATATTTGTAGAAGAGATATGGTGATTTCTCAAGCCATAGGGTATCCGCAAAATGGTTGGTTTATTACTGTAAATGGTCAATGACCTGGATGATTCAGGGGTACCCCTATTTTGAGAAACCACAATATGTAGTATGTCCATGCGAATATGTATAGATATATGCAAAGACACGCACCCCTTATTTAGACACGCATTGCATCACCCACACAGACAATCATTGCATTTCACACACTGCATCCAAAACTGACATTCCTGACAGATACAGTGCCGATGCGCCTACCACCTCCAGCCTGCCTACCGGCCTGCCTACTTCCATACATGCGCACCTATAGACCCAACTACTCACATAGACATGTGCATTGACATGCATACATGCATATCGACAAACCAAACCACATACAGAACTAATAGACAATTTCCTACGGACATGCACAGGTGCATCTGCAGATGCACGCTCACATTCGTGAAGATCTGCTATTTTTCGCTTCAGTGGCCAGACGATTTCATCCATCCTCTGTTGGTGTCGCAGTTTGTCATCTCCACAGAGGGTGCAACAAACGTTCTGAGGCTGACGAAGACCGAACACTGGTCCTTGCCTTTGACAACCGCTACAGGTGCAACCAAGTCTCCTCGGTCAGGTGACCCAAAATGGCATCTGCAGACATGTCGGTGTACCGACAGAAACCATGGGTAGTGCAGATCAACATCCGGACCCGGAAAGGTGGTCGCGGAAACCCGTAGGTCAGGTTACCCATTGGTTCTTGCAGAGGATTTTGCTACCAACTGTCACCGATCACAACCTCAGCTTCCAAACTCGCCAGTAAACTACGCTCCAAGACCGTGGCATACATTGTCGGGCGCTTGGTTGGGTGGGATGCTGTCAGATCTGGTTGGAGTTGTGTTCACTCGGCCATTATTTTGAGAGTGGTGTCACTGCCAGATGACACCAAACATGGGTATGTGAACATTCGAAGACAGACAGCGATGTTTGTCGTTTGTCTGCTTAGTCTGCTTACCATAAGTACAGTTGGCCTTTTCCTTGTGGCCATTTGGTTCAGAAGTGCCTTGACATCAGAAGTGCATGTCTTCTAAGGTTGGTACAGAAAAGCCACCGGTCTTTGTCGAGGATCCGTGCTGAGTTCACCCAAGAGATCCCTGGAGATCCCTCCTGGAGCGGTCTGGGTTGGACAGGAGCCACGACAGGAGGCTCAAGATCAGCGACCCGTGGTGTAGCGAAACGCGAAAGCGGTCGCAGGTGGCGCCAGCAAATCCCGGTGCGCTTTGGAACAGAAGTAACTATGGATTCAGTCATGTAGATGTAATTACATCTACATATGCACACATAGAACGCACACATACATGTATATATATATATATGTATATTTTTAATACATATATATATATATATATATATATGTAAGAGGTCCAACCCCCTTCCACTGGTAGCCACGGCACCTTGGAAATCGAAGATGTGGTTCGCCACAACCAAGAAATGATCTGTAGTCCAGGAATCCCAAATGGCCTGCTGGCCTCAGCAGATGATCAAGGGGTATCCAATACCCAGAAACAGTTGTGGGTGTCCTCACCCTCACAGAGATGGCTGGCCGCAGCTGCTACCTTTTCCCCTGCAATGCGTGGCCTTGAGCCAAACGTGAGTGCACATGCGGACATGTGGTTGACCCGACAATCGAAGGTGCTTCGGTTGCTGCAGACTGCCTGAAAACTCACACCGGTCCTACTTTACAATTCGATTGTCACTGGTAGAAGGTGAGATCCAAGAGTGAAGACAACGTGATCAAATCCGATTGTTAACCCAAGTGACTCCATACTTTCTGGTAGCGTTCTGTCGAAGTGTAAGATCTTCATCATATATACGGAACTTGCCTAAACGAAGGATGGTTCGCATGAAAGTGGCATCCATAGCTTTGGTCAAGCAGTCTGCAATCATTATTGCAGTACTGATCCAGCGGCACTGTGTGTGATCACGGGACTGTTCTTTCAACAGCATCACTTCGATGGTTGTTCTCCATTCTTGACAGTTCGGTGTAGCTGTCTTAGTGACGAGGTCGTATAGGGATTTACAATCCGTGATCATCATCCCTTTTGGTTCTCGTCTCAAGGAAAGTTCGGGCCGGGACCAAGCAAATGAGGGATCTTTGATGAAACCCCACATACAACGAATCCAGGTCAGCTTATCTAAGGATGATGACATGGCATAGGCTTCAGCACTCAATGTTGACCTAACTACTCGACCTATTTGTTTGGTGTGCCACACCATTGGAGAGAAATCCGTGGTTTCGTTCTTAGCTAAGTTCTCAGTACATGCCATGATGAAAATACCTTGTTGAGCAGCCAATTGCTTGGCCGATGCGAAGCTGGCGTCTCCGAAGCTCGCAAAACACAGCTTACTCATCTCAATGGGTCTCACTATGATAGCAGTATCGGAAAACTGCTGAGCTTCTCGGAGCACACGATTACCTTCCAAAAGGGTTTCCACAGTCGCAGAACAGACGCTTCTCTGGAGACCAGCAATTTTGGCCGCTATGTCCGGCCTGGAGTGAACCGCAGCGTATTGCAAACTGCCACATAAACCTCTCAACTGATGAAGTTCGTTTGCAGTTACCTTACTGGTCGTTTCCTGTCGTCTACTCTTTGGGACATCTATGGGGGCTATCTTTTGGATGTATTGCTCTTGATCTATTTTGATTGAGAAATCAGGAAGTTGCTCTATCTGAAGGCCGGTGAATTTGAATTTTCTACGTTCTCTAGATCCAAATGGGAGTACCTTTTGAAGTTCGTGAAGTGCTTTTTCAAATTCCTGGTCGCCCCCTCCCACCCCATCGTCTACATGGGTCCCTAGGATCCCATGAAGGATTTTGGGGTCATGTCGATCCCTGAGGAGGAAGAGACAGTTATCAAGGGGGTGGGCCGTGAAGCCTAAATTTTCAAGATGCTTCCGAAACTCTTTGTAAAATAGAAGTGGGGCGTCCACTCTACCGTAGGCGTTACCTTTCAACAAGCACACTTCATTTTCTTTCATACCTAACATATTCCGAAGTTCGGGAGGTGCCTCCATAGCAAGTTCTCTTTGGTCTGATCGTCCCCGCAGGAAAGCGGTCGTGATGTCGAATGCTTGAATGTCCCAATGTTTGGAAGACACCGTTTGAAACAATAACATCCTACCGTCCCTTGTTAGCGTTGGAGAATCTGAAGAGATTTGGCCTATATCTGGGTCTTGAAACCCTTTGATCACCAACCTCGCCTTGGCCTTACGGCCGGATGGATTAGTCTTATCCTCCTTCCATGTCAGAACCCATCGGGAACTCATTATGCGTGATGGATGAATCCTACTACGCATGATTGCTTGGACAGTGTCTGTGTCAAGCCAGCACTGGAGTTCCTTGGTTTTGGCTTGCTGGAATTGTTCCTGTTCGGAGGGAGTCAGGTTACGATAAACCACTTCATTGTTGCTTTTGTGTGCAGCGGCTACTAAGCAGGGCAGACACTCCTCTTGCTGTCTTAGATAGCGGTGGAGCTGTTGCTGTGGCACATCAAAGCTCAATGACACACACGTCTCTTGATGCTCATCACATTGAAACCAGGGGGATTGGAAATCCTCGAGGATAACGTCAGCCTCATGTGATCCGGGTTCCATGATTAGTGCATTATACACCGGTTGCATCTCAGGATCTGTGTGTGTGCTTGTTGAGTCTTCTTCTTCCACATCAGTCTCCATGGGAACTGTACTACCTGGCTCGGACGCTGCTGCATTCTCCTCTCTGTTGGAGGAGATTGGGGAATCAGGCACTGGGGTTTCCCGTGCAAGGTTGCCTCTTGTGGCATGCTCCTGGAGCGTGGTGGTTATTCGACGATGTGGTTCTTCTTCTGTTTCGGGTTGACCTATCGATGGATTCTCTTCTGTGTTCTCGGTTTCCTGAGGATGTTGTTCTCTATCTACCTCTCTGTTGCATGTCAAGTCAGTGTACTGGAACATTCCACTACGCTCTTGACGGCTTTGCTCGAGACGTCTGGCCATCTGGGTCAAGGCTTCTGTGGTAGCAATATGTTGATCTACTGAAGCTTGCTGGAATTCTCTCAAAGACACAGGCCTCAAGTTCTCTTGAGTGCATCGAAGGAGTCTATTCATATGTGTGATCCAGATGATCGTACGTGATTCATGTGCGATAACTTGTGCGGGACCATTCCAGCGTCCCTTCTCGAGCATGTTGGGTGATTTTCTTCTATCGAAATACATGCGCAGCTGACCACTTTGCCATTGTTGGACCTGACCTCTCGATTTCATATTCAGAGCTCTGCGCAAGGCGGCTGAATTGTCGGCTTTTAGAAAGGCGGAGCGAGCTGCTTCTCTCAAAGTGATCTTCTCTTGAAATCTAGTTGAAGCTAAGCTATCACCTTCAGTTAAGAGATGTGCTATGCTATTCTCATCACTCGTGATTGAAGCAGGAAGTTTAGAAGCACGACCAAGGACAGCTTGTTCGGGGGAATATCCCTCTATGATGGACATGGAGTTCTTAGCTCTAAAACACTGAAAGAGTGCAGCATCCAGTGCAACTGCATTGTCGATGCTAATGTCCTGATCGATGCGACTCAACATTTCTTTGATGACTCCACCGTGCCTTTCTATTCTTCCGCGTTGATGCGGGGCAGCACTGACTATCGGCTGGATTGCATGCTCTTGCAAGAAGTCCTTGAAGGGCTGTGAAATGAATTCCCCTCCCTCATCGTGCGCGATGCGCACTGGTGGTCCAGCCCACTGCAGCCAAGTTTGCTTCAAGACATCCAAAAAGGAAGCACAACCGTGTTGACATCTTTGTCCTAAATGGAATCTTGTTGCTTCATCGATGATGTGAAAGATGTTAGCCTTATATCCTGTCTTACTGGTCCATTCAAAGGCATCAACCGAAACCTGTTCATTGAATTCGGTGGGATCTTTAAGATGACCAGGAGTGGTGAGTCGAGGCTTACTTCTCTCAGCACATGTGGGACAAACAAAATCCTTCGCACCTTCAACCAAGTCAGGGGAAGCTTGATGTTCATGGAGGTGCCTAGATAGTTTCTCGGCGGTGGGATGCCCTAAGTTAATGTGTAACTTGCGAAGGAGTCCCTGATTCTCTTCGCTCAGTCTCAAAAACTTGGGTCCTGACACTGTGGCTGTAAGTGGTGTCCACGTGGGTACATCGACCCGTGGCAGAGAGGGTTCGTGGTGGCCTGCTGATGCACGGCTTGGATTGATCTCCGAGCTATGAGCCGGAGGAACGGGAACGTGATCATCACTTGTGCGAGGCTCCTCTAGAAAGATACACATGAGTATATGACTTGGTGCAGCTTTACGGATCTGTTGGCTTCTACTAAGATTACTCCATGTTTCTTGACCTAAGTCTTCTACCTGCAAAGTAAACCGCTTCAAAGCAACAGTGTGTCTTCTAGGGAGAGAGCTTTGCCATGGATGATCGCCGGCAATGTACCGGTCGAGACCCTTGCCTGCTTTGATGGCACCAACAGTCTGATTGGGAAACATCTCTTGCACAGCTTTCATGAGGGCACACATGGGATTGGTCCAAAACTTAATACCAGATTTACCCAATTCATTACGCATGATCTCAAAGATGGGCGTCCATTTCTTAGTCACATCATCTTGGGCATAGGAACCGGGACCTGTGATCTGATGGAGTCTAGGACGTTTACTCTCTCTCTCTCTCCTTCCGGCGCTTCTCTCTCATGTTCGGCTGCTGTGGCATCTTCAACATGGCATACGAGATGGTCCTCTGGTGGGGCGACTGTCTTGGTGATGCCTCGAACGATGGCTTTGGCAAAGAGTCGTGGATAGAATGCAGCAAATCGAGAGACTGCTACACGATGTCCCTTCCAGAGACATTGGCCAGCGATTTGACTGTGCTCATGTTCGCGAGGGCAAGTCCTATGGTCTAGCTCTTGCAACATGGCTCTCGATGATGTCTGGATACGTGTTTTCTTCTGCATGAAGTTGTGGGTTTCCGGATGACGTAAACCAAACTGACACTGATCTAAACAGCATGGGAACGTATGTTGCACGAGCTCTTGCAACTCGGGTTGATTCCAAGTTGCGGCGCCCCATGGACTCTCGAGATGAACATGGCGTCCACTCAAGATTTGCAGCTTTGCGATCAGATTGCACAACATGAGATGGATCCTACCCTCCTCTCGCTCTTGGGATATTCTTTGGTGGCTACCTAGAGATCTATTCATGTTGAAGTTGCTCCAGTGACACCATGGTTTACACTCGGGTGCTAACCATACATGTTCGGGTTCTTCAAGGAAAGGTATGCTAAGCAATCTGACTTGACCTCCCTCGGATGAGAGGTCTCCGTCCTCAGCTGAAAACCTCCTTGCTCTCAAGCCGTTTGCAATTGCCGATTCGGTGAGTCGACTGTTGGGATATGCATACACTTCTAAAAGATCTAATCGTTTGCCATTTCTTACTCCATGTTTGGCAAGTCTCTTGGCTTTGGATATCAATTGTGCTTCATATGAGTTGATACCGAGACCATCAAACTTACTGAATGAATGACTTCGACTTTGATCTATGGCATGTGCAGCAACCTGCATGGCTTGGGGCAAAGGTTCCCATGATACACTCAGCGGCTTTCCCTCAGAGTTTGTTCGAGTCGCCTCCTCGTTGTGCAGTAACTTACGAAGTCTGCCATGTCCCCTTGGGAGTTGGGACGATCCATCGCCCACTTCACATAGCCCTGGTCCTCTTCGTAGATCTGGCGAAAGGTCTTGTTGGGATGTTTTCTTCCCCAGGTGCATCTCTTGTCTCCCCATAACTCGAGAGCGTTGGCTGTGGGCATCAATGCTTGGTCGTTGGCATGGGGTCCAGTTCCAGTGGTGGAATGGGCTGCTGCTGCCGGCATTGGTGCTGGAGCTGGCTGACGGCTCCTCGTGGTCACATTGGTCATGGGCCTCGAGTGGGAAGAACTTGGCACCACTGATGGTGGGTCCTGGGGGATGGGCATGTACTCCTCTTCGGACAGCAGTTCGAAGTCCAACGAGGGTGTAGGTGTCAGCAGATGGCGTGACACCGGCAGTGGACTGTGATGTGCCCCCGAGGTCGTTGCTGGGGCTGGCTGTGCAGGAGGGGTCCGAGGCATTGGAATCCCTGCAATCGCCATGGGATTCGTTGTCTCCGGTGGCACTGCTCGTTGTTGCACTTCCGGGGCTGCTTGAAGTCGTTGGGTAATCACCTGACCCAGCTGCTCCAGAGTGGATCTCTGTTGAGAAACTTCTTGGATCAGCTGATTGATCGGCGACATCTCCTGCATGGTGGCCTCGGTCTCCGGCTCGATGGGCATCGTCAGAGCGAAGATGATCGTCATGAGCATCCGAAGACTCTGCATCACTTCTTCGGCCACCTGTCTGAGCATGTTCAGCAGCTCTTGGCGGGACGGCATGATTCCTATCGAGTAGCGAATCGAAACCTGGTGGTGGATCACAGGGCACACTGCTTGAGGCGACAAACACTCGATCAGCTGAGGTTGTTCTCGATGGTCGGGCACAAAGCTCTGCAAGATCTACCATGATGAGACCATTCTTGCTTTCCATGAGTGGCAGTGACCGATCTAATGTTTGCAAATAACATGTGCTAGATGCTAAATCCAGATGGGCACCCAAACTCTTCATGGTCTTGATGGACAGCAAAAAGGGAGTGGCTTTGGGAACGACTTCGATGAGCAACCAGATACGTGTGTTCTTGTGGATCAATGGAATTCGCAATTGTTTGAAACTGTATGACACTTGATTGTTGCCAAACCGAAAACCGACATGACTGGGTTTCTCTTGGATTTGATCGCGGACCTCAGCTGGCAGCTTTTCAAGCATGGCGGGGACATGATCACATCCAATGACGCTCCTACTGGCGCCAGTATCGAGAATCGCTAGGCCTCTCTGCTCGCCCGGATTGGGCACATAGTGACTTGCGAAACACTCGGCAGTCTCATGGGGATTCCTGGAGGTGGAAGGCAGGCATGATGGGCTCATTGGTGCAGTCGGCATCTTATTGGTACCCTTCTTGCCTAGAACTTCAACCATGGTGGGTTCCCCTTTCTTTACCAAACGTGATCGCCAAAAGGACTTCAATGCGTGCATGGTGAAAACACTATGTATGGTATGACATGTGAAGGCACTTTCAACGAATGCTCGGATGCAAGGGTCCTCGGGTTGATTCAGCTTTTCGAAGATGACATGGGCTGACTCTGCTGGAAAACTGAAATCTTCATCGGCAAAGTTGGCGGATTCCTTGGCATTGTCTTTGCCCCGTTGTGGGCACTCAGCTTTCCAATGCCCAATGGCATTGCAAATCCGACATCTTGTCCTTGAGATTCGAGCCAAGAGTTCATCTTTGCCTCCACGAGGTCCTCCTTTTCTGAAACCTCGTCCTCCAGCATCCTTTGACCCTTTTCCACGCCCTTTGGAGGGCCAGAAGCCCCTGAATTTCTTTCGTTCATTGATTCGGGTCCTTGCTTCGGTATAGCTGATCATCGCTTGTTGGAGATCTGGTATCTCCTGCAGCATCTCGGTGAAGTCCTTCTCGAAGGCCTGAATGGTCAGGGCGTCTTCATCGCCGGCGCTGGCCAGCTGTTCGATTTGTTCACTGACATAAGCTTCTTCCTCATCGTAGCTTGCAAAGTACAATGGCTGAGCATTGTTCCAGTCATCGGCTGGTGGCTCTTGGTTCATGGATTCATCTGGCTCTGTGAAGTTAATCGGGTACACTTTCTTCTTTGATTCTCCAGCTCCAAGCAACACCTTTGTGGATAAGGTGCGCATTGCACGATCCACTTCGTCCGTCTTAAGGGTTCCTTGAGTCATGGTGAGAACCCTTTTCTTGTCTTCACTTGAAAGGCAGGGCTGTCTAAGGAGAATGAATGCTTGCATAGATTTGAGATCTACCGAATCACCCAGGTCATCGAATGCAGCTTGCAGGCGCATGGCAAAACTGTGTGAGGCTTCGTCAACGCGTTGACTCACTTTGTACAACGCTTTCTCAAACAGCTCATACGTCTTCATCTCTGATGTCTCCTGCCAAGACTCAAGGGCCTTGAGGAGGTAGTTGACACCATTGTCTGCATCTGTGAGCTTATCTGGGTCCAGCTGGCGAACTTGATGCCAGGCTGTGCCTTTACAGGCCATGGCCAGTCTTGGCGCTAAATTCGGTCTGTCTCGCTTTGAAAGCACTCCATGGAGAAATCTGGCTTTCTGACTAAATTCGCGGATATCATCAGTGCTGGGATCAAAGCTGGGCAAGAGGGACCAGAAACTGCCTGGTCTGTCATCAGACCCACTTGCCTGAGCCATTGCACCACCCAGATACCTGGATTCTCCAGCTTTGCGCGCTGGAACTGGAGCGCGAGCTCACCGGCTCCGCTACCAGTGTAAGAGGTCCAACCCCCTTCCACTGGTAGCCACGGCACCTTGGAAATCGAAGATGTGGTTCGCCACAACCAAGAAATGATCTGTAGTCCAGGAATCCCAAATGGCCTGCTGGCCTCAGCAGATGATCAAGGGGTATCCAATACCCAGAAACAGTTGTGGGTGTCCTCACCCTCACAGAGATGGCTGGCCGCAGCTGCTACCTTTTCCCCTGCAATGCGTGGCCTTGAGCCAAACGTGAGTGCACATGCGGACATGTGGTTGACCCGACAATCGAAGGTGCTTCGGTTGCTGCAGACTGCCTGAAAACTCACATATATATGTATATATATATATATATATATCTACATATCTTTATACAAATACAGGATATAACTACATAACCTTTATAACAAATATAACCCGTGTGTGTTCATGTGCATCCACAGGGCGGTCCAGCATCCCAAAACAAGAAGCTTTAGAAGCGCAAAGATCTGTGTGAACGTTCCCATGACTTGATCATCGGCACTACAAACGGTGCAGGGGCGAGTCTTGATGGTTCCATGGCCCCTGGGGTTATGACCTTTCTTCATTGTAGCCATTATCATATAATGATCATAACCAACCATGACCTGGGGCTTATAAGCAAACGTGACTAGGTTCTTAACCATGAATGATGGTTAGCAATAGGGGATGATAAGTATAATAACCAACAGGTGAAAAAAACTACTGGTTGGTGCGTTGATTGACATTTTCTTTTCCCCGGTATTTGCAAATGGTTGGTTGGTTGGTTGACTCATATTTTTTGTAGGGTCGTAGGGGTGGTCCAACCACCAATCAGATATGTATGTGTACTTATGTAGATATACATGGGAGGGGTATATGGATATAAACATATATTTATTTGTATAAACATGTATGTATATACGTCTATATATTTAGATATGTAGACATTTTAGTAAATAAATAGATAAATAAATATATATATATATATATATTTCAATATACATACACCGTATATATCTTTGGTCTACAGCGTCTGCCACACATCAAGAAAAATTGTGAGCTATCACAAGAGACCATTGACCATCTCCTAAAATAAAATCATTTTTTGGTTTGTTTCTAGCCACTGGTTGCGGTTTTGATACTCTTTTCATCCTTTTTCAATTGGGTGTTTCTCAAAATAGGGGTACCCAAACATAGTTGATTTATTCCAAAAGATGCTTATTAATGGATGACTTGGTGGGTCCCCTTTTTTGAGAAACACCCAAGTAGACAGGTACAATTTGAAGTCATGTCAGGCACAGGAAAGCTCCCGCGTTGTTGTGAAACGCCTTCGCCAGGAAAGCTCTGAAAGGTTGGCCGTCTCACCTTGGCCGTCTGGCCTTGGGCATGTCATCCACTTTGGGGAGAGCTGGTAGCAAGAGATCCACAGATCCATAAGCCTCCTCTGTTTTGGGATAGTTGATTAGAGCTGGGAAGCCTACCGGCTTTGAGCAGGTAAAGCGGTTAGAAGTTATAATGGTAAACATATTGTGGTCTACTAATATGGATCTACCATTGAATTTAGTGGTGGTGTATCAAGATCTGGATGTACCAGTAGCGGAATGACCCCCATCAGTACAGGATGAGGGTTACACAGAGACGCGGAGAGGAACACGGTACAAACAAGTGTTTCTCTGATTTCGTGATGAGCGCTCAAAAAGCACAGATTACATACACGATCGCTTCTCGGATTGCCTGATGATTCTTAGACCTGTCGCTCCACAAGCGGCTGGTTTGGGTTTTGATTACGTTGTGTCAGCTGTGGTTGGTGAATAGAACACTCCAAGCTTGCTTTGGTAATTCTTTCCCCTGTCGGTCAATTGCCCTGAAAAATATTGGAATCAATAGATCTCTTGCTCTATGAGGCAGGTATTCTTGAGAAATTGTGATATGATGATAAAGGGCTTGGAAATTCTCACAGGAAACAATCCGACCAACAGACATCTTGAACAGAGACGAACTGGTCCAGATGATGGCTCCCAGAAAAAAGATTGAGGTGGAAGACTCAAAACGTAGCTTTTGAGGTGAGGCTCACTGATTTTTCCTGCTTGAACGTAACACAGACTGATATATATATATATACATACATAGATAGATAGATAGATAGTTAGATAGATAGATAGATAGATAGATAGATAGATAGATAGATAGATAGATAGATAGATAGATATATATGTATATATATATATATATATAGTAATATATATATAGATAGATAGATAGATAGATAGATAGATAGATAGATAGATAGATAGATAGACAGACACACACATATATATATATATATATGTAAATATATATATATATATATATATGTAAATATATATATATATGTAAATATATATATATATATATGTAAATATATATATATATTTATATAAATGAGTAAATATATAAATGTATATGTCTACCCATATGTATATGCTCATATGCCATAGATGTCTACATGTATCCTGAAAGTGGATGACAAATTAGTGACACAGCCCAAAAGCACTGAGCAGAAGCAGCAAAAGGGCTCCTTGGTGGTTTCGGGGGTTCCACAGAGACCTGAGGGATGTTTTGGGGCTACACTTCGCAGCTGTTCCGATGTTTTTTGGGTTCTATTAGGGGCATTGGCTTGTCGCTGAAAGGGAGCGATAATCCGGGCCTTCAAAGGCTGCTGGTCTGCGCCAAACCGAAATGTTTTTGTGGTGGTGAGGTCATATCATTGGCAGGATGATGCATATACACATGGAACAAACTTAAATAGAATATTCTTGAAATCCCTGTTACTGTATATGTTTCCTAACAGCAAGGTTTTTAGATGCTTGACTTGACATTCTTGGGTTTTGGTTCCATGGCCTATCAGTGTGCACATCCAATTGGTGAGTTGCGTCTGGCTTGGCCCATTTTGGTCTTGTGGAAACAGGACATTTTCCAGAGCAGCAAATTTTGTGCTTCGCGATCAGGGGTTTGTTCTTCGCAGCTAAGGATACCATGTTTTTTTGTTTTGCAATGAAAGTATACTTTGTAGGAAGCAAGCCTTCATAAGATCCAAACGCAAAAGCATTGTACCCACTGGCCACTATTGTTCATTTGTATTGCTGAAATTGCAAGCGCATCCCTTCAAATGAAGAGCAAGCCAATTTTTTGGTCTTCGGGGAAATTTAGGTTGAGGGACCCCTAATATGCAAGCCCCATCCCTGTACAAAGGGACAAGGATTTGAGGAAACCTTTCAAGTCTTTTTTCCTCGAAGATCATTTTTCCAGAGCACTTTGAAAGTGTCACGAAAAGTTGCTGGATCCAGCCTTATTCTGGCAACCCAAGCGCTTTAAAGGATGGTATGCCAAATGACTTGTCCAGTCATTCTCCTTATAACTTATAGGCATTTATAACTGAGGTTCTAGGAAGACTCAAGATACAAGTCTACCAAGGCTTCCTGAATCAAGGCTTTCCAGAACAGCAAACCAAGATCCTTCGTGAAAGAATCAGATTCAGGAAAGTGAGCATCTCGATGCCTAAGATCCTCAAAGATATTCAAAGATATCATACAGAGTGGTAGTCCCCCAGTTGGTCAACTTAGGTCATAACTAGGGCAACTACATGTAACTACCACTTATGGTAGATATAACTATACTTACGTATACTAAAGTGACTTATTCACCAGTCTGAATGAGTTCAAATGACACATTCCCAAAACTTACCGGGTGAGGGGGAAGCGATCGTGGTTGCACCTTCGTTTTGCATTGTTGGAGTCCGAGACGCTGTTGCCGCTTCAAGCTGGAATACACGACTGAGGAGTGCTCCAACAAACCCTGAATGAAGCCTGTCACAGGTTTTCCCGAACAGCAGAGGGTGCAAGCCATGCCCTCAAGTAGAAAGATTATCACCCAACCATTTCTTCTATTTGATCATTTACAATTGAGTGTTGCGCCCGCGAATCTTTGTTAGCCGAGCTAGAGACAGGACAGCAAGCCTGTAAACTCGACACGAAGCATGGACAACGACCAGCAAGCAAGCAAGCACCGCAACTCGGGGCGTGACCTGCTGCGACTTCCCATGAGATGGGTTCATATTTGTACCAGCCTCAGAGACAAATGACACAGGGGATGTCCTGCCGTCGTTGCTGTTCAAGGTCACAGCCTGTCACCAAGAAAGAGCCCTACCGGCATGTTTGATGGCTGCAGCTTGAGGGTTCAAGCCGTGTATTGATGCTGCTGGGGATCTCGCTGTACTTTCATCTTAGTCCATCTTCGAATCTTACTTCATTTTATTTCAGCTCATTTCATCTTGATCTGATTTCCATATTGACATTTCGCACATGAAGCTTGGCAACTGGACAGTGGAGGGGTGCAGACTAGCAGTAGTTGCTGTTTGAACACTTGTGCTTGCACAGGTCATGTTGTGGAGATGGAAGGCATCGAATTGTGGACAGAGAAAGCCAGTGAACTTCAGCTAGGATCCTTTGGGGTCTCAAAATAGGGGTACCCCCTCGTCCTCCACCAGTCATAGTTTGTTTTAGGTGATCAATCGGTGAATTTGGGGGTCCCTTGTTGTGAGAGACCACCAATTGGTCGTCAAAAATGGGCTCATCGTTGGTTTACTCCACTTTGCAGCCCGACCGCAGGGGGCATCTTTGGGGCTGCAGTGCGATGCAGGGATGGAGAACGAACATGGAGGCGGATTGGAACGGCTTGGGGGGGGGGGGACTTTAGGGTAGCCAGCTACCTGTTCACTAGCCAATATCGTTTCTTTTGTTCACCATCACTAAGATGTGCGGATGGTGGATATCACCTAGTTTCTTTAGTGATGGTGATTCGTTGATAGAGGATGGCCTTGCAACTAGGCAGGAAGGTAGGGCCGGGGAGGTTTGATGAAGCCTAAAAACCGAAAAAGCTAGCAGGGTTGGGCGCACTCTACCAATGGATCTTGAGACCTTTTACTTCATGGGAATGAAACCATTGGCTCTCACCAGTTGGTGTTGTCACTTCCCATCAATTCTGCATGGCGCCATTTGTCTCAAGGTCTAGTGCCCAATGGTCCCCAATCCAGGGTCAGAAACTGGACAGGATTCGCACTTGGCAGTGTCCTTCAAGGACGAACTGTTGCAATCTGAGACAAGTTGTGCAAGTTGTGCAACTGAGAAAAAAACGTCAGCTGGAGCTGGTTCTGAGGGAAGGCATATCCTTCTTCGGCGTCTTTGATGGACATGGAGGCTCAGAGGCCTGGTCTGTTGCGACTTCAACAAAGAATTCTCAGTTGCTGAAAGCACGTTCTGAAAACGTGGAAGCACAGAATCAAGACGTTCGAATCAGTTTTGCTCATGAAGTAGCTCCTGCACATGCCACTGGCATGATTTTGACCAAAGGTATCCAAGTCTCAATATCACAGATGCATAGCCCGAAAAGATACCATGCCAGATTCATTCACCACAGCTGCCATTTGCAAGGTAGCAGCTTTCTGCCAGCAGTACATGCCTGATGAAATCAGCAGGACGGGTGGGGCAGGTTGATTTGCAATCGCTGCAGAGGAGCTTTGTGTAGTTTGGGAACGCCTTAGAAAGGAATGCTTCAGGGTCAGGGTAGTCAGGGGACCGCTTCAACGAAGACTCTTCACTGGCGAGGCAGCTCAAGGAGCGGTTGGCAAGAGGAGCCAGGCGAAAGAGTGGTTTCAGAACTGATGGTCCCCCAAGAAAAAGCCAACTAGGTAGAACCAGCTGAAGAGACTTCCGCAGACATTTGGAATGATGTGGCGGGCGGATTTTACAAGACACGCATGTGGAAGCAGCGTTACATCTTTCCTTGAGATTTGTGCCAAAGCACAGGTTTGAAGTCAAATCTCAGCTTGCCCCAGCTGCAAAGAAGTTGCCACTTTGTCAGGCTTTCTGGAGACTGCTTGGGAGAGGCGTCCTGACCCAGTCCTTGCACTGCCAATCATAGCACTCGCTGTTGAAAGTCTGCCGGACCCCACAGCACGGTCACTGGGAGGTTCTCACTGCTTCCTTCCATGCCATGGACGACATGCTCCGATCCCCCGAGTACGAGCGACCTTTGCTCGCGCTGAAGCAGGACAGATCGGAGCTACGGAGAGTTACGGTGGGTTCGTGGAAGACCCATCTGGAGAGGATTTGCCGCGTTTTTTTTTGGCATCAACAAAAACATTTGCAAAACATGTTTGAATATGTATTAAAATTGGAATCTGCCAATGATGGACTGACTCTCAGCGAAAACACCAACGTCGGTGATGTTGTGAAACTTCAGACAACAATACACTCACTACCATGACGTTGATCTACACGATGATTACACAATGTGCACGAGCTGTCCGGGACGGGTGGGTGTGCCGCAGAACCAGGCAAAGATGTCAATGTGGGTAAGGACATACAAGAAAACCATCACTTTTGTACTGCTCCATTTAGCATATTTGGCATCATCACCATCATCATCATCATCATCAACACCATCATCATCATCATCATCATCATCATCATCATCATCATCATCATCATCATCATCATCATCATCATCATCATCATCATCATCATCATCATCACCACCACCATCACCATCCGCCTGGAATTTGTCAGCGCCACAAAACCTTTCCAGCTCAACCAGCCTTTCAGGCTGCGAGACCCGGGTCGAAAGGCGGGACCCAATGGCAGGTTGTTGGGATGCCATACCGTTGGTGGTATCCAATCATCGAATAGGTACATTGGTACCCAACCAATTGGATCCAATATCAGGTCATCATCAAGCATAGGTATACCAACCATTAGTTGGTATTCCAATCAGTTCAATTATCCACCACGATCGGTATTCCAACTTCGTTGCGGAGCAAACTCCGTTGGTTCCTCCAGCTGCGAAGAGATACTGCGAGGCACCGGCAGTTCATCTTCAGCTGGACCTTCCTCCAGTTCTGAATCAGAAGAGGACCGTTTCAGTTCTGTGGGGGTCACTTCCTCCTCTTCTTCTTCTTCTTCTCCTTCTTCTTCTTCTTCTTCTTCTTCTTCTTCTTTTTCTTTGTTGTTGTTGTTGTTGTTACCAAGAGAACGTTGCCCAATGATTTTTTACAAGATCGAGAGATTCAAAGTAAAACGACTTAACGTTAGCATCGATCCGCTGCCTTTTTAGTAGAGCAACCGGCATCCAGGCGGAGGAGCCAGACACCCGCAAACCCCGAGGAGTCTGTTCCACAGTTCGTCCTGCAATGTCAGATTGAGTCTTTTGAGATGATCACACAGCCGAATCAATACTGAAGGAACAGTCTCAGTGGAATGTACCAGTACTTCAGTGTAGTTCTTTTTTCGTGCCGATGTGACCAGTAACAGGATGTCCTGTGCCACAAGAAAAAGTACCCAGCAAGAGTCACATCTTATTTCTTGAGACAAAGAGCTCCACCTTGTTCCTTTGGTGACATCGGGGGTATGCTTCTACTTGCTTTCCCGTTGCAGAATCAGTGGGGGAGAGGATCTATCGGTTTGTGATGGTTCATGTGCCAGATTGTGCCAGGGATATCTCTTGTAAGTGTTGCATTAATCAGAGGATTACAGAATATCAAGGAAAGTGGCTTATGCACCATCATTTCTGGTGGTTTCCGGGATTTTTTACCGAATATTCTGGTCATTGATGGTGGTTTCCTGGGACATTTTTCCTGTCAACGACTCGTGGACCAGCACAGTGGTCGACCTGTCAGGTCCTGTCCTTGCTGTCCAACTCTATCGAGTCAGACCTGGCGCAGGCGACTGCGACTTCCTGTATCTGTCTGCCTTTCATCGCATCTCATCGCCAATTGGCTGTGGGTCAAAACCCCGTACCCCTGGTTCCCCATCATTAACCATTGATTTCCTTCTTATTGTTGGTTAGAAGCCCCTGTTATTGGTAGGTTAATATTGACCCAGCTCGCCAATTCTGAACTGTTGCGCACGGTGGTTTTTCGCAAGGCCCGGGACAAGGGCTCCTTGTCTCGAGACGAAGCCAAGCAGGTGATGATGAAGATGGCGCTGCTCAGGAGCACGCGACCCGCACGCGACCCGCGAAGTGAACTGAGGATCTTTGTTGTGAGAAACTGATGCTTTGTGATGGTTAGTGGTGGTTTATGATGGTCAATGATGGTCAATGATGGTTCATGCGGTACATCAATGACTCCAAATGTGTTGCCGGACAATAGATTTGGTTCACTATGTTGTTTTTCGGCTTATTTTTTCAGCCATGCCCAAGAGTAGTTGATTTTGTGTACTGCCTCGCAACGGGAGTCTCACCTTTCAGTTCCGCGTTTCTTGCGCTGCAGGAAGCTTGAAAGTCTGCTACTCAGTACCAGCTTCAAGACACCGGTCATAGCTAATTGAGAACGACAAACCTGGCGGTTTCAGACATATCCATCCCATTTCATCCCTGGGATGACGACATTCTGTGATTGGAAAGTCCTTGGTGAGATTAGCATTGATGCTAGATTTAAGCAGATCAATCTCAATGGTTTAGTCACTTTGTGTAATTTGTTTGGTGTATAGCGGCAACATAGCGTTTAGGCAGACCAGTGGTTCATGAGCAAATCTACCCAGCTGATCTTTACACAGATCTACCTGGGTTTTTCTCAAGATCAACATGCGACACGTGTCACTTGCTACAAGAACCCATATACTTTCTTCGGTGAAGTCCTGTTCACGTCAAGCTGATGTTTTGGGATCCAAAGATTCCCAAACGAATCCAGAAGCTTCCAATGCGGAGCTTCCAATGCGGAGCTTCCAATGTGGAGCTTCCAATGCGGAGCTTCCAATGTGGAGCTTCCAATGTGGAGCTTCCAATGGAGAAAGCAATGGAAAGTCATAGAGCGCATCGCATCACAGAAAGCGCCGAGGTAAAGCACCAGCTCTGGGTCCTGACACTGGAGCAGCTGACAATGTTGGGTCCAACTCCCAGAGGCTGCCACCAGGGCCAGCAACCCGCAGCGACACTGCCGACAGAAAATTCGGTGATGTAGAAACAGATTTCACCAGGACTTGAGCAGAAGGGAGCCTAAATGCACAGCCGTGGGTTGTTCTGGATGAGATTGAACCCATCCAATCCTATTTTCCGTAGCAACTCAGATCTTGTTGACTTCTTCTCGCATCGGCTCACAGTTTTGTCACGCCTTACCAAGCAGTGATCATTGATCATGTTCTCGGCCCTAGCATCAGCATTAGGATGATGGCACCTGGCTTACTAGCCAGCTTGGCATCATGTCCGCCTTCCTGGTGCTACCAGGGTGTAAACAGTAGCAACCAAAAGTCATTGCATGAGACGGTGCCTCGTTTATTGATGCTTCGGTGTCTCCACAAATGATGGGAATTCATGGAATCTTCCCTATAATTTTCATGAACTCAAGCCCAGAACCAAGAGAATTTCCATGAATTGCCATTAATGATGCTCCAATGGACATAAATGCGTTCTGAATGGCGTGCAAATTTCCACCAATGCTTAGGTGTTGCTTCGCTGCTAGCAAGGGACCGCCATTTCAATCGCCTCCAAGGTGCACGGCCGTTTGCATCCTCCTTACGGAGGATGAAATCGTTTCGACCCCGGGTGATGAGTGGCGGGTGGTTGGGAGCGGTTTGGAGATGTTTGGAGCCAGGTGTATCGCTATAGCTTCTTAATGGGCGAGCGGTTTGGAGCCACCAGGAGGCTTCCAACCGGAAGGTAGAATGAGATGGCAGACCCTCATTCGGAGTGACGTCAGAGTTTCAACTAGGGGGGGAACAAAAAAATTGAGTGTATATATAAACATGATTTATATGTATATATAACTATAATTTGTTCAGCTGCAGTTCCATGTTTTGAACATTTCTGGGGCTCAGGTTTGTGCGAACGCTGGCGACTCCCGAGCTGTGCTTTGTCGAGGAGGAGAACCAGCCCAAGCCTCAGTTTAGCTGCCGGAACATGTGCGAATTTGCTGAGCAGATGGCGCAATATCAGCCACTTGGAGTAGATTCCCCAATCTAAGAAGCCAGATGGCTAATTTTGAAATGCAACTATCACAGTGGTGGACTTCTTGAGAATTTCCATTCATTCGCACTTCTTGCCCTGGAGATTTTTGAGGTGGCGCTGTCACAAGACCACAAGCCGAATGATCCGATAGAGCGAGAGCGTTGGGATCTCACGAAGGGTTCTAAGGGTTTGATGTGTGTTTGCACGTTTAATTGTCCAGAACAACTACAGCAGTGGTTTAGCAGGGAAGCATCGACTGATTTCAGTGTCCACGCCATCATTCAGATCTTTGCCACTGCTTCGTGGTTGTTGAGTCACTCTTTCTATGTCACTGCCATATCACTCTCGTGGCTCCCTGTTGTCAACCCGGGGTTCCAACCTTTGATGCCAGGAATTGAGGCTGCGGGCGGACGGGTTGAGGAGATCCCTGTGGGGGTTCGGGCCGGAAACTCAGCCCTGCGACTTTGGTCAAAGTTGGAGATATCAACAGATCAATGACTTCCTCTTACTGTCCAAGATCACTCGTTTGGTACCTTGATATTTCAGTGGGTGTAGGATGGTGATGGATGGTGTAGGGTCAATCATAGAGTCTGCTGCCCAATCCCCAATGGTTGGCCTCTCAAAAGATCGAAGCAATTGGCAGATGCGGCTCTTTGCGGAGCCAAAATGTGTCGGGGCAAGTGTTTCAGGTACACTATCGAGTGAACGGAAATCTCAATTTGTCGCGTTCCATCGGTGATTTGGAGTACAAGTCCGAACCCCAGATCGCATTCTCAGTGTCAGAGAAAGCAAGTAAGTGAATGTAAGTATAAAATACTACTAAGTCAATATAGATATAAATGCAAGTACATAATACTTGTCAGATTTATTGGCAATGTCAATGATTTACTCAGCTTTGTCACCGGAAACTGATGTGGTAAATCACGAAAATTGAGTTCCGATTTTTGTACGTGTCAATTGGGTTTATTGTGCGAGGGGAAGTTATTATTGAAAAAAGCACCACTCTCGAGCCGCGGAAGGCGGCGGAAGCTCCACAGAAGGGATCTTTCAGCGGAAGCTCACGGAAGCAAGCTTTAGACTCGATGATTAGAATAAACACCACAACTCAATTGAGCTCCCTAGCGGGAGTTTGCTTGGCTGTATCTAAGCCATGCGGTTGTGTAGGGCTGGGTCACTTCCTGAAACATCATGGCACGACTCCCCTCCAATGGGTTCGATTCTGTCTGTGCGCACTAATTTGGGGTCTCACGCCTTTGGTCTGATACAAGACGATAGAAGTAAGAGGATTGCCAGTTGAGGATCATATGTATCAACCTCCCTTCCCTGCATTAGTCTTGATTGGATTTTCTCAATCTCTCCGCAAGCAGAACCAAAATAGTGGTACATGGCCCAAAGTACCAATGGAGCAGTGTGCATGACTCCGTCTCCTTTCTTGAACTTTCTGGTCAGCATTTTCTTTTGGCGCTGTTTTTATTTTTTCGTCACAAGTTACAGAATAGATTAGATTCACAGTCGCTGGCCCATGGATGCGCATGGACATTTTCCAAGGAAAAAGCCTGAACTTGGGCATGAGCGTCAAATGATTTGCTCAACGCATGATCCTCAGTCCAGCATTCCATTCGTCCCAGAACTGTCATGCGACATACTGTCGGTTCTTGGTTCTTGTCAAAGCCTCAGGCCCGACATTGTGAAACTGCCGCGGACGAAGGACAGTTTGAGCGGGCGATCGATCTTGTGGAGCAGTGGCATCGAGGAATTGTTCAATGGCAAGATGGATGCTATAGCATGACCCAATGGGATCCTTCATGGCACATGTTTGCACGAGCGGATCGTGAGTGCCATGGGTCTGCCCTTGGCAGCCCTGGTCTCTCACCCAGGATGATGCCTTCTTCGTCCTTGCGTGTGACGGGGCAAGAAGCCTAGAGACCCTGACCTTGACGGCAGAAGTGCAACCCCTGAGTTTATGGTAGCAGGCACGGTGATGCTCCAACCTATTGGTCATGATGTGTCATGAGGAATGTACAGAATCTAGCCAGGTCATGCTATGTCATATTTATCTGGCTGTTTGTTTGGGGATACCATGCATAGCTGCAGTTGGGAGAATCTCGAGAGAGTTGAACTCCCCCGAGGTTTGGGATGTCAAGAGCAACGAAGACGTTTGTAGCTTCATCAACGAGAAAATCCAGGGCAGTAAGGATGCAGAGGAGCGGGGCACGTTTGGACTTGCAAAGATAATTTCAGGACTTGTCATCCAGTCATGAAGTGATGGTTATGTTCTTGTGCGCGACCCTGCGCCTTTTCCGGTTGCTGATGGTGGTGGACTTCCGTGAAAGATGATTTTCATTCATGCTGAATGTTCAGGCCATCATTCCCGATTGTATTGCCGAAGACCCGAAGAAGGCCTGCGGGCAGCTGGTGGTTATGCTAGTCCTGAAGCAGATACGGTGTCGAAACCAACACTGATGTGGTTGAAAGCACCAACCTCTCAATCATTACTAGCCGGCGTTGGTAGTCACAATATCACCCTATGAACCATTCGGAGCCATGCTTCGCCATTTTTGATGAGCTATCATTGGCCATTATCAGCCATCACTAGCTTTATGGTTCCGCCTTTGCCACCACCGAAACCTGTGGTAAAGCAGATTTTGCAATACCAAACTGATGGACGCATCAAAATCCAGATGAGCCAACAGGCCAGGTGGAAAGTGATGTGAGGGCCTGACAAAATTATCGTCAATTACTTTCTAATTCGTGCAATCATTGGTTGAGAGAAGTAGTGAAAACCCCCAAAAGCGAGTAGGTCCGACTGAAAAGTGAGTCCATTTTGCTCAAACACAGAACCCGCAAAAGCGAGTAGGTCCGACTGAAAAGCGAGTCCTCCCCAAATGATGGTCACCCAAACAACTAATTTTGTCCGCTGCTCATGTATCGATCGTACCAATTTGGGTACCAGCTTCGGCATCACCATTGACAGAGGGTCATCTGCAAATTGCAGTCTATAGTGGATGTTTTTACTTCTAGATTCATTTCTGAGAAGTCAATTGCCATTGAACAAGAAATGGAAATAGCTTCTCAGAAGTTGATTGCCATTCAACAAAAACAGAAATAGCCTAATCATTGAATACACAATAGCTTTCTCTCTGACTCTGACTCTGACTCTGTGTCTCTGACTCTCTCTCTCTCTCTCTTTCTCTCTCTCTCTCTCTCTCTCTCTTTTGGTTGTGCAGTGAAGTGGTGATTTGCAGTCCGCAGCAGTGCCGATTCTGATGATTTCTCCGTTGAATCACTTGCTATGCAGACAAATGGTCTTGGCGGTGACAACATGACATGCGCCGGAGCCATAGTTTTTGGAGCGTGCAAACATGTGCATGGATTTCCATACAAGGAAAGGGTGCTCAGAGAATAGAAGCGAACCGTGAAATTATGTCTTTTTTCTCGTGCTACACCCATTGCCAGAAGCAGAGTGCATTCACTCTATGGACAGCCCAAGCTTCCTCTTTTCTACCTTTCACTGAAACTGTCCGAAAGCTAAGTTGGTGGTACAGCTGCAGCCATGAGACTCGTGAGAAAGTGCGAGAGTAGGCAGTTCAAAGACCACACAACAGCTGGTCGGTCTAGCAAATGTCAGCATTGGCAAAGAAAAGTCTCTTTTTGGGCTGGAGTAGTGCTGTGTGTCTTGCCCTTCCGTACCTGCGATTGAGCCCAAGCCCAACCAAAGCCAAAGTGAGTGGCGCCGCGCCTATCGAAGCCTCAAGTTTGAGCATCATCACAGGCATTTGGACCATGAAGCTGTAGAATCTAAGCAGTGCCATGCAGTGCCCAGAGTGGATATCGCTGGGTTTTACAAAAAGGTTTTGAAGTCACATTTAGCTACATTGCTGAATAGTTTGATGTTTACAGGACACACCGATTCCAATCTTCACAACAGAGAGAAAATTGATGAGCGTTCATGTCACTCAAACCATGTGTAGGGCAAATGTAAGCATGGGCTTCTCATCATGAGTTACGGCCTGTGAATGTGACGGACTCAGATGCTCCTTCTGTGATTCTTTGTGGAATTATCTTTGCACTCCTGGGATTCTGTCACAGTGCTGTGGGCAATGACGGAGGTCTCCCAAATCCCCTGCAGTTCTACAATTGCTCAGGCGGCAAAACACTTTCTGACGCCCTTCCAAAGTGCCAAGCATTCCCTTCTCAGCACTGCTGAACTGTATGGCTTTTAGACTCTCCACAAGTCTACCACTTTCAACCACCACTTTCAAATCTTTCATGATAAGCAGATGGTGTTTGATGAGCGTTTCGGTCCATGGCCCGATCCCACTGCACTCTTTTGGGAGTTGGAGGCAGCTGGAGTTGCCGGCCAGCGCCAGCAAGGAGCAAGCAGCAGCAGATGCGTGTTGTGATCATGATTTTATGGATACACCTCCCACAGATCATGAGTCCAAAGAGCCGAAGAACTTATCTCACTTTGCAGCAGGCGCAGATTCGTGCAGCCTACCTGCGCAAAGTCAAGGCGTCGTACTGCTCCTTGGCCATTTGACAAAGATCTGCTCAGAAGTGGTATCCGCCAACCACCCGATTTGATCAAGTTCTGATCAAGTTCTTGCGAGCAAGCCGCGACATTCCCAACAATTTCATCCCCACGAAACACGATGGAAAAGCCCTCGGTTCTGCAATGTCGTATCTGTTTGGAGGTGCTGCATCCAGATGTTGCTGGGAAGTCTGCAGAGGCCAGCTGAAGTCAGCAGGGAGATTGGCAGTCAACCACCCATGGCTGAAGACAAATCACTTGCGGTTGGTGAACTTGGTTCCTTGGTTGTGTTTTATCTATATCTACATTCGTTGATAGATGTGGTTTAACAAAGGTCACCATGGTTATTTGAGCATTTCTGGTGGTGGTTGATAGATATGGATCCTTCGTTAACAAAGGTAATCATGAAATCCCTGATCGAGAATGGGACAACCGGCCCTTTTTGATCCATGTTCAACGATTTTCCTTCGAATTTTCGTGTATCCTGTCGTGCTGTGACGACCTCTGACCAGGAGAGATTTCGGCAGCTGAAAGAGGCAATGAGTTGCCCGTTGTAGTGCAGTGGATGAAGATTTGAGTGGCAACATGTACACTGAAATTATTACGAAATACTCAAATCAAGAATGATTTGGGGGTACCCCTGTTTCCGGAAGCCACTCATATGTGTGTACATATCCACACTAGTCTTGCTGTTGTTTGTCCACCGATTTGTGCGTAGAAAAGTCCCCTTCGCTTTTTTCTGTTCTGGTTTAGTGCACGAAACCACTGGTGGCAAGGACTATGAGCACGGGATGGAGGCTCTCAAAAAGGCCGGCCAAACAAGTACCATTTCGCTTGTGCATTGGCAGGGTTTTATGTGACTGAGGGAAAACTGGTTGATGCAACTTGAAGACAGAGATGGCTGTGGGTCAAAACCCTGTACCCCTGGTTCCCCTATCATTTACTGGTACCATTGTTTTCCCTATAGTTTGTTGGTTATTCACCACCATTATGGTTGATTAATTTTGACCCACATCCAGATTGCACACTGCTTGATCCTCATCCCCTTGACATGAGTGACGCAGGGCGCCCAAGCTCAGCATTCTCATCGTTGGGCTCCAAGATGTTCCGACCAGTGGACTTGCCTTCTACAAATGTCGCGTGGATGACAGGTTCTTTTGCAAAAGATGCTGTTATTGTGGCTGGAATTTGTGCAAACCACTGGGACCTAGCCTGACGTGTTTCCCGGAAAGACTTACATAATTTGTTTTGCACAATCTCCCAAAAAGCTTTCCAGCAACTATTTCGCTTGTGGTTCAAGTTAAAGCAGATTTCAAAGCTGGACGGGGTCCTTGTTGGCGGACGTTCTACATGGCATCTGCAAAAGTTCGCAAAATAAGGTTGGAAATGTTTGTACTTTGGGAAGAGAGGTCATTCAAAAGTTCTCTCAACATTCATTTATGATGTTTATGCGTGAGTTGTGAACCACCAGTTTGGGTAATCACGCCATTTCGATGGTGAATTTGTACATTTTTATTGTGCCCTTTCTCCTTGCATTCTTGGGACATTTAAAATTCTGCTAAGGTGGCCATTCGAGACATGCCTATGGAGTGCTGCTCACAGGGGAGTCGCTGTCAAGTTGAAACATGTTGAAACTTGGTGAATCGTGTTGGATGTATGTGAACATGCGGGTGGCAGCACTTTCTGGCTTCATGCTACTGTGAATGCTTATTCAATATATCGTTAAACAGCAATATTTAATATATTTTTCAGCAGCATCAAGCATAGCTGGCATAGCTCATAGTTGTGAATGGCTCCAATGATGAACAAACATCTTCCAGAACGACATCTCACCGCCCGGAAGTTCAGCCAACGCTGAGTCCTTAGGTTCATGACTTCCACGCAGGGCAACGGCGGCAACCGCCACATCACCACTCCACTCATCGTCGGCACTGGGCTCCAGCCTCAAAAGAGATGACGTGACGTGCAATATCCACAATTGGTATGGGTCTTTTCAGAAAAAGCTTCTAGGAATTTAAGATATGGATCCTATGGATTTCATTTTGGGCACACCGGATCCCAACTGAATCAAGCAGGTTGTGAAGTGTTGACCCTCGTGGCTCAAGGATCCCAATGCGTGGCAAGATCCCCTGGATGGCATGAACGCGCCTCAGAGGTCCGATACCTCAGCGGAACGGCCCGGGTTTCTCCAAAGGCTCAGGAGTTGCTTAGCCCTGGGAGCCCCCTCCTTCACAGCCCTTACTCAATGGGCTATGCTAAACCGCGAGGAACTGAAATTGGACATGCCGCCGCGCTGTTGGCAGCTGCAGGTTGCGCAACATGAGTTTTGCAGCCTTTGGCGTGCCTTGGATGCAGCTGCGCGTGAACTTTAGAGGAAAGTCGCTTTGGAGTCATATTCCACGGGCAAATCACCACGGTGAGAAACCCAGCTTGGTGATCAATTAGGGGTTCGTTAGTGGAAGTCCTGAGATGGAGGTTGCTGCGATGCCAAACTGTTGGGTTGCTACTTGTAAGAAGGAGTTGGGGGAATCCTGAGATGGCATCCCTTCAAGACGCTATACGGCATATCGGAGGCATGCATTTCACTTTCCCCAATTGGTTTGTGATGTACTTAGTTTGCTGATCTCGCACAGAACATGTTGCCGCGAGGATTTTCATGAGAATCCTTGTTGCCCATGATCAGACCTTTGCGCTGCTTGCTCCAGCTTCGCATTTTCAGGTCTTTGGCATCATGGTCTACGTGTATTCGCTGTGTGGAAGCGTTGGTGTCAGAACCCAGAGAGTGGTACATGGCTACCAAAACAGCAGTGCGCGTGACTCCATCTCCTTCTTTTAGCTTTGTGGTCAGCATTTTATTTTGCCGTGATTTCTTGCTGTTTGCATCACAAGTACAGAATAGAGAAGACTCACCGACGCTGGCCCATGGATGTGCATGGACATTTGCCAAGGGAAAAGCCTGAACTTGGGCATGAGCGTCAAATGATTTGCTCAACGCATGATCCTCAGCATTCCATTCGTCCCAGAACTGCGACATACTGTCGGTTCTTGGTTCTTGTCAAAGCCTCAGGCCGACGAAAATGTCGTGGACAAAGGACAGTAGGGGTGGCATGTGGGATGGCAGGTGGGATCAAGGGATTGTGCATTGGATGCCAGCATGGCTGCTATTGCATGCTTTGCACGGTTGCTGATCGTGAGTGCCATGGGTCTGCCATTGGTAGCCCTGGTCTCCATGTGCATTGCGTGTCATGGGCCCAGCTGGTCAGTTCGCTGGGACTTGCAAAGATGATTTCAGGACTTGTCATCCAGTCATGAAGTGATGGTTATGCTCTTGTGCGCGACCCCGCGCCTTTTCTAGTTGCTGATGGTGGACGACTTCCACGAAAGATGATTTTCACTCATGCTGAATGTTCAGGCCATCATTCGTGCTGTGGAATCTCTGCTCGACGATTGTATTGCCGAAGACCCGAAGAAGGCCTGCGGGCAGCTGGTTGTTATGCTAGCCCTGGAGCAGATACGGTGTCAATACCAACAAGGAGGTGGGCATCACCATTTTCAAAAGGTGATTTGCAAATGGCGCTCAACAAAGTGGCTGTTTTTATTTTAGATTGGCATTCAACAAAAATGGAAATAGGTTGCCAGAAGGCCCAGAAGTATTCAAAAACAGAAATATTTTATTGAGATTCGCACTGACTCTCAGCGTTGAATCTGATCAGTGATTGCATTGTTTTGTTTTGATATCGCAAGTACCCCTTGATAGCTCTTAGGACTAGATGGACTAGGATCCCACCATAGATGTCCAGTGACATAGATTCTGTGGTGATTTCTTGCCACAAGATACACAGTACGTCTTTGGCAGTGCTTGTCCGTTTGCAATCTGTCTTCTTGAATGCAGAATGGACACAGCAGGAGGTAGGATTTTCATGGATTCTAGTAACTCAATGAAAGTGACATGGCCGGGGCCTGGCCCTGGCTATTTGGTTTATCTGTACTCATCCCAATCATCCTGCGCTACATGGTTCAAGCCAGTTTCAGAGGCATTTTTTTGAGCAACTCCGGCCCACTTTTAATTTTCGGTGGCCATGGTGCGTGGAGCAAGGAAAGCTGTTGCTGTCGGAGTTGCTGTGGCTGTTGCCTGCAGTGTCCAGCAGCACTTGAATTTTGTGCCTGGACCTCGGCATGCTGCTCCAGTGGCCGCAGCAGCAGCCAGCATGATGATGGCTCCTGCGGCTTTTGCTGATGAGATTGGCGATGCTGCAAAGAAGCTTGGAGATGCTTCCTACTCTTTTGCCAAGGAAGTGGATTGGAACAATGGAATTTTCCTCCAGGCCCCTGGCAAGTTTCAGCCCTTGGAGGCGTTGAAAGCAATTGACAAGATGATCGAAATGGGGGCAGCCGCCGATCCCAAGCTTCTCAAAGAGGCAGCAGAAGCACATCACAAGGCCATTGGGAGCATCAGCGGGCCAAATGGTGTGACTTCGCGTGCTGACTGGGATGCCGTGAATGCAGCCCTTGGCCGCGTAGTCGCTTCGGTCCCCAAAGCAAAGGTCATGGCCGTTTACGATTCAGTGAAAGACATCACGGACCCCAAAGTGCCAGCTTACATGAAGTCCTTGGTGAACGGTCCTGATGCTGAGAAGGCCTACCAAGGATTCCTGGAATTCAAGGATGTTGTTGCAAAGAACCAGGTGACCAGCGCCAGTGCTCCTGCAGTTGTGCCTTCTGGGGACAAGATTGGTGTAGCT
>VSDK01014123.1:102074-131456 GCA_009767595.1 Symbiodinium kawagutii
GACAAGATTGGTGAAGCTGCAAAAGCGTTGTCCGATGCATCCTATCCTTTCATCAAGGACATCGATTGGCTGTCCGACATCTACCTGAAGCCGCTGCCCGGCAAGACTGCCCCAGAGACCCTGAAAGCCATTGACAAGATGATCGTGATGGGCGCCAAGATGGATGGAAACCTCTTGAAGGCAGCAGCAGAGGCACACCACAAGGCCATCGGCAGCATTGATGCCAAGGGTGTGACGTCCGCGGCCGACTACGAAGCTGTGAATGCAGCATTGGGGCGCTTGGTGGCATCCGTGCCCAAGTCCACAGTCATGGACGTGTACAATTCCATGGCTGGCATCGTTGATTCCACCGTGACCAACAACATGTTCTCGAAGGTGAATCCATTGGATGCAGTGGCTGCCGCCAAGGGTTTCTACACCTTCAAGGATGTTGTGGAAGCT
Organism: Symbiodinium kawagutii; assembly: GCA_009767595.1. Lineage (NCBI taxonomy): Eukaryota > Dinophyceae > Suessiales > Symbiodiniaceae > Symbiodinium > Symbiodinium kawagutii. The sequence goes on from VSDK01014123.1 coordinate 102,516, forward strand.
TCCCAGCGCTGAAGGTGAAGACCATCAGCATGAAGTTTCGACATTGCTTTGACATGCTTTGACCCTTTTTTTTAAATCTTGTATCTTGTATAGCACGAGCCTCTGAAACAAGTGGAAAAAGAAGCTCACAATTTGCTTTGTCGCCAATGTATTGCCCGCTGTAGCTCCCCTGTTTTCCAGATCTTTCGCTATCTTTCAAGACATTCTAAAAGTCATAGTCATGCCTCGATTCAACTCTGACTTTTCCTCTGACTCTCTCTCTCTCTCTCTCTCTTTTGGTTGTGCAGTGAAGTGGTGCTTTGAAGTCCCCAGCAGTGCAGATTCTGATGATTTCCCCGTTGAATCAGTTGCTATGCAGACAAATGGTCTTGGCTGTGACAACATGACATGCGCCGGAGCCATAGTTTTTGGAGTGTACAAACATGTGCATGCAGTAGAAGCGAACCCCTGAAATTTTGTGTTTTTTTTGCTAATGTTGCACCCATTGCCAGAAGCAGAGTGTATTCACTCTATGGACAGCCGAAGCTTCCTCTTTTCTACCTTTCACTGAAACTGTCCGAAAGCTAAGTTGGTGGTACAGCTGCAGCCATGAGACTCGTGAGAAAGTGCGAGAGTAGGCAGTTCAAAGACCACACAACAGCTGGTCGGTCCGAGCAAATGTCAGCATTGGCAAAGAAGAGTTTCTTGTTAGGCTGGAGTAGTGCTGTGTGCCATGTATGTTGCTCAACAATTCTGTGCCTGGGATTGAGACAACCCGAGCCACAGTGGCACCGCGCCGATCGAAGTCTTGGTGCTATGCGTTTGCCTGCGGTGCTTGGGTATACTCCTCATGATTCAATGCCTGCGGTGTTTGCCTGCATCTTTCGTCGGCATTTGGACCTTGAAGCTGTAGAATCTAAGCAGTGCCATGCAGTGCCCAGAGTGGATATCGCACGGTTTTACAAGAAGCTGAATGTTTGAAGTCACATTTAGCTACAGTACATTGCTGAATAGTTTGATGATTACAGGACACACCGATTCCAATCTTCACAACAGAGAGAAAATCGATGAGCGTTCATGTCACTCAAACCATGTGTAGGGCAAATGTAAGCATGGGCTTCTCATCATGAGTTATGGCCTGTGAATGTGATGAACTCAGATGCTCCTTCTGTGATTCTTTATGGAAATTATCTTTGCACTCCTGGGATTCTGTCACAGTGCTGTGGGCAGTGGCGGAGGTCTCCCAAATCGCCAGCAGTTCTACAATTGCTCAGGCGGCAAAACACTTTCTGAAGCCCCTTCCAAAGTGCCAAGCATTCCCTTCTCAGCACTGCTGAACTGTATGGCTTTTCAGACTCTCCACAAGTCTACCACTTTCAACCACCACTTTCAAATCTTTCTTCATAAGCTAATGGTCCAACGGTCCAACGGTGTTTGATGAGCGTTTCGGTCTATGGCCCGATCCCACTGCACTCTTTTGGGAGTTGGAGGCAGCTGGAGTTGCCAGCCAGCGCCAGCAAGGAGCAAGCAGCAGCAGATGCTTGTTGTGGTCACTTTTCAATGGTTACTGTTTGCAGACATACAAGTACCGACCAACCCAAATCATGTTGAACATGCACCTTCTCCTCAACATCAGTCCAAAGAGCGGAAGAACTTATCTCACTTTGCAGCAGGCGCAGATTCGTGCAGCCTACCTGCGCAAAGTCAAGGCGTCTTACTGCTGCTTTGCCATTTGACAAAGATCTGCTCAGAAGTGGTATCCGCCAACCACCCGATTTGATCAAGTTCTGATCAAGTTCTTGCGAGCAAGCCGCGACATTCCCAACAATTTCATCCCCACGAAACACGATGGAAAAGCCCCCGGTTCTGCAATGTCGTATCTGTTTGGAGGTGCTGCATCCAGATGTTGCTGGGAAGTCTGCAGAGGCCAGCTGAAGTCAGCAGGGAGATTGGCAGTCAACCACCCATGGCTGAAGGCAAATCACTTGCGGTTGGTGAACTTGGTTCCTTGGTGGTGTTTTATCTATATCTACAATCGTTGATAGATGTGGTTTAACAAAGGTCACCATGGTTATTTGAGCATTTCTGATGCTGGTTGATAGATATGGACCATGGATCCTTTGTCAACAGAGGTAACTTGCCTTTGTTGATCCATTTTCATGCATTTTCCTTCAAGTTTTCGTGTAGCCAGTCGTCCTGTGACATCAAGTGATGCTAGCTGATGGGGACCTCTGACCAGGAGAGATTTCGTCAGCTGAAAGAGGCAATGAGTTGCTCGTTGCAGTGCAGTGGATGAAGATTTGAGTGGCAACATGTACACTGAAACTATGTATTTTTTTGGGGGTATCCCTGTTTTCGGAAACCACCATATGTGTGTACAATGTCCACACACTAGTCTTGTCGTTGTTTGTCCACCGATTTGTACCTTGAAAAGCCCCCGTCGCTTTTTTATTATGGTTTAGTTTCAGCATGAAACCACTGGTGGCAAGGACTATGAGCATGGGATGGAGGCTCTCAAAAAGGCTGGCCAAACAAGTACAATACCTTTTCGCTCGTGCATAGGGCAGGGTTTTATGTGACTGTGAGGGAAAATTGTTTGATGCAACTTGAAGACAGAGATGGCACACTGCTTGATCCTCATCCCCTTGACATGAGTGACGCAGGGCGCCCAAGCTCAGCATTCTCATCGTTGGGCTCCAAGATGTTCCGACCAGTGGAAGTTGCCTTCTACAAATGTCGCGTGGATGACAGGTTCTTTTGCAAAAGATGCTGTTATTGTGGCTGGAATTTGTGCAAACCACTGGGACCTAGCCTGACGTGTTTCCCGGAAAGACTTACATAATTTGTTTTGCACAATCTCCCAAAAAGCTTTCCAGCAACTATTTCGCTTGTGGTTCAAGTTAAAGCAGATTTCAAAGCTGGACGGGGTCCTTGTTGGCGGACGTTCTACATGGCATCTGCAAAAGTTCGCAAAATAAGGTTGGAAATGTTTGTACTTTGGGAAGAGAGGTCATTCAAAAGTTCTCTCAACATTCATTTATGATGTTTATGCGTGAGTTGCGAACCACCAGTTTGGGTAATCACGCCATTTCGATGGTGAATTTGTACATTGTTATTGTGCCCTTTCTCCTTGCATCCTTGGGACATTTAAAATTCTGCTAAGGTGGCCATTCGAGACATGCCTATGGAGTGCTGCTCACAGGGGAGTCGCTGTCAAGTTGAAGCATTTTGAATCTTGGCGAATCTGTAGGATGCAGACATATATTGGCAACCTTTTCTGGCGTCATGCTACTGTGAATGCTTATTCAATGTATTATTAAACCGCAGCAAGACATAGCTCAAAGTTGCGAACGGCTCTAATGGCTCAAAGTTGTGAATGGCTCTAATGATGAACAAACATCTTCCACAACTAATGACATCTCACCGCGCAGAAGTTCATCCGACCCTGAGTCCTTAGGCTCATGACTTCCATGCAGGGCAACGACCACATCACCACTCCACTCATCGTCGGCACTGGGCTCCAGCCTCAAAAGAGATGACGTGACGTGCAATATCCACATTGATACGGGACTCTAATCTAGGGATTTAACATGATTTAACATATGGATCTTATGGATCCTATGGATTTCACTTTGGGGATGTTCAGGATCGGGCACAGCGTATCCCAACTGAATCAAGCTGTGAACAGAAGCGTTGACCCTCGTGTCTCAAGGATCCCAATCCGTGGAAAGCTCCCCGGGATGACATGAATGTGACTCAGAGGTCCGAACAGCCCGGGATTCTCCAGGTGAGCTGTTTGGAGAAGTGAATGGCAGGTCCTACCTTCACAGCCAATCAACGGGGGTATGCCTAGCTACTAGTAACTCAGCTTGAAAATGTCTCAGAGTTGCGATGCAGTAGGCTGCGCAACATGAGTTTTGCAGCCTTTGGTGTGCCTTGGATGCAGCAGCGCGTGAACTGGGTAAAGTCATTTGGGAATCACATGCTGCGGGCAAATCATCACTGTGAGAAACCCAGCTTTCTGATCTATTAGGGTTAGTTGAATTCCGGAGATGGAGGTTGGGGCGATGCCACTCTGTTGGGTTGCTAAGAAGGAGTTGGGGGAGCCCTGAGATAGCATCCCTTCAAGAGGCGTTGGTTGGAGTGGTGAAGGCTATATGGCATGTCGGAGGCATGCATTTCACTTTCCCCAATTGGTTTGTGATGTACTTAGCTTGCTGATCTCGCACAGAACATGTTGCCGCGAAAATTTTCATGAGAATCCTTGTTGCCCATGATCAGACAAGCCTGTGAAGGGTTTCAGATAATGTCCTTCGTGCTGCTCGCTCCGGCTTTGCATTTTCAGGTCTTTGGCATCATGGTCTACGTGCTGTCTCCTTCGCCCAACTATGCAGCAGCTCCTCCACGGTTCCAGGACGACAAGAGAGTTATGTCATGTTTTCAGTCCGAAGAAAACCAGTTTGGCCTTGCCGATTTTCAGATAGCAGGTACGGTTTGACCCGCAAAATAGTGCAGTGATAGAGTCATTTGTAGTCAGAAACCAGATGAAACCCCTTCTGTTTCGTGGGCTGTTTTCATGGTAAGACACGACCACAAATGCATTTTTTGGAGTTGCCACATGTGCCCCAACAACTGATGGGTTGAAGGCATAAATCGGAAGGCTGATGGCCAGCGCTCAAGGATGACGGTTCCAAACAAAGAGCTGCCGACATCAAACGGGCTGAGACGGAGGCGATGCGCTACCACCACTCTTCAGCTGTGGAAAATCTGTTGCGCTGCGACTTTGTAAAAGATGAAGAGTCCCTAGTGGTACTTGTAGCTGATGTAGCTGATGTAGCTGGTTTTCAGCATTTGGCATTTTCTGAAATTTCACCACTTTGACTTTGACAATGAACCAGAGAAATTTCACCACTTTTGTGAATTTCCGCAGATTTACCACATTTACGATTTTTTTACCCACTGATGTCCGAAATTGGGTCGCAGGCTGAACAGCGGGATCCTTCAAGGACTGATTCAGCGGTTGGGTTCCCCACGAGCTGAGCCTCGCGGGGCACAATGACAGCCAGTAAGCGATTCAAAACGTGGTGCAGCTCTAGTCACTGCGTCCGCCTTGCCCACCCAGCAAGCATCGCTGGGAAACTTGCAAGGCTTCTTTGGTCCTAATTTGTTTTGGGAAGATGGAAGATTGATGGAAGTAGTTTATTACCAGATCGATGTTCTCTTGCTCCATCTTGTGTTCTTTCAGCAGGCGGATTTCAACAGTTACTGATCCTTTCACACTTACTGCAAACGTATTGGCAAATTCAAAAACGACTCCTTGACGCGCTTGCCTTGCCATTGTACAAACTGTGGGTGCTTGTTGCTCAACAGGACACCTGGCGAGAAAGGAGGACCTTCAACTGCTCCATATGTGAGGACAGGTCATTGGTCCTTCAGCAGGTAGCGGTATACGCTCGGTTCTTCTCAGCTCGAGTTCGTTGTTAAATTGGCCGTGGGTCAAAACCTTTGTAAATTGGCTGTGGGTCACTATCCATTATTTTCCCCATCATTCTTAGTGCTTATCCCAAGGATGATCGGTGACTCAATATTGACCCATAGCCAATTCGCTCCCCTGTGGAAGGGAAAAGTCGGACTACTACAAGAGCCGCTTGACGAGAAGCTCTGTTCGGGTGAGAGGCACACACGGCCACCAGAACCCTAATTGGTCCCATGGTAACCATGATGCCATAAAGCCATCACGGTGACCATCATCACTGCCAGCATCATCATCATCATCGTCGTCGTCGTCGTCATCATCATCATCATCATCATCATCATCATCATCATCCTCGACGTCCTCGTCCTCACCTTGTAGTCATCACCAGTGTCATTGCCACTCGAACTTCTTGGCTCCCTGTACCGCCACAATGGGGCTTGACGTCTCGCGATGATATCTCAGGAAAAAAAAGGGGGCGTGACACTACATGTTATTACATGTATATATATATATTCATATCATATAATCATATATACATGTATATATATATATATACACATGTACCTCACCAAAGCCAGTATCATTTCTCCAACAACATTGGGGCTTTTCTGCAGTTCGCTTCAGGCAACGATGCTTATGTCTCACCTTCAGAAGCTGCAAAAAGCTCATGGCTTAGTTGAAAGCAGTGAGAGACGAAAGGATGAAGAGGTGGTACAAGTGGCAACTGCTGGTAGTCAGCGCATGTTATAGCCTGGCCACTTTTTGATGATGGTCATTGATGAGTGACAACTATAGCTAGCAATAAAAAAACCTGCCAGGGAAGATGCAGAAGCAGAGCATGGTATTTGTAGCGTGCATATGAAGACATGGATGGCAATGCTGATGAACATGCCGAACAACATGCCGAACGAGGCGACAATAATGATGGCTGACAATGATGACACCACATGACACATGATGCCCCCAATCCTGTCAAAGCCGGTCACCGTAGTATGCCAACGGAGGAAAGGGAGGAGGAAAATCAACTGCTGCTCCATTGTTTGGATGTGAGGCTGATGTGATCATTTGTGAATCTTCCGGTGACACTCTACTATTTTCTACAGGTCGAGAGAAACGTGAAGGCACTCAATATGCAGCACGGAGCCTAGCCTGAGTCATGCCAGTCCAAGACTGTGCCACGGTGGGAAGACTCTGACTTCAAGGACTGCCAAGGTAAGGATTTGGTGTCCACAAAATGCTACACAGTTAGTGTACCCAAGTCATCCCAAATCTCGCAAGTGCTTGTGGTCACGGCATCATGAAGGCTGTCACTTGGCACACCACAAGCACTTCCAGAATGGCTTTTGGTGAGTCAAAGATCAGGGATCAGATTCTCTGAGTTTGAAAGGTGTCCGGAATCAGTCCCTCTTGTCCAGTTTTGCAAGATCAAAGGCACAGGACAATCCTCAGTTGGTGAATCCGTCGGATGATGATGATGATGATGATGATGATGATGATGATGATGATGATGATGATGATGATGATGATGATGATGACGATGATGATGATGATGATGATGATGATGATGATGATGATGATGACGACGACAATTATGGTGCAGCTGCTTGCTAATGATTGCTGATCACCCATCTAGCTGTTTGTCATCAACTCTGAGTCATGACAATCCCCAGGCAGCCGCGAGTTCAGCACCGCCACCGCCTCCCCAAGCTCCAACAGCGCCTGCAGCGCCCGCAGCGCCTGCAGTCTGAGTCTTAGCCAAAAATGCATAGCGATCACATGGCTTTGTCCATACCAACCATCCAAGGTTAAATCCCATCATTTATAGGGATGGTTGGTATGGACAAACTATGATCCCATCATTCATAGGGAAATTATGAGAAACTAACCATTTTTGGGGGCACACTGTTTATGGAAAATTCCATATTGGCTCTGCTGTCAAACCACAAGCAAGTGTCGGTTTGAATCGAGAATCAACCAAGCTGCAGGGTGAGATTTCAGCCAGATACGTGACTCAAGTCATGCGCTTCGCTAGGACAATCACACCACACTCATGACAAACTATTTGTGAATTCAGCTGACTGCATGCATTTATGTTTTTGACACGTCCTGGCCAAAACTCATTTGGTGCAGACTCGTTTTCCGATGTTTTAGGCATGACGAGGAGAGATGACCAGTTACCAGAAGTGCAAGAGGCGCAATGTGGTTTTTTTTGAGGCGATCCCCTGCCATTTCAGCAGTTTTTCCTGCCGTTGAATCAGAAAATGCTAACTTGCTGCACAGGGCTGCTGGGGAAATAGGTGCCAGGGATGGTGTTGCAACAACACCCGCAGAGTCCACTTCCGATCCAACCGCCGTTGAAGCGTTCAGTTCTTCGAAGGGCCTAACTGAGGGCCTAACTTAGGGCCTAGATTCTGTCGCTATGGCCATAAGAGGGCTCGTTCGGCGCAGGTTGAGGCTGAGCAAATGCTGTGCATGTTGGGCCGCATGTGCTTTGTTTGGCAAAGCTGTTCTCCTGTCCTCGCGGAATCAATTTCTCCGTTTTTGGCGGTCATTAGAAGGCTCGTCTCGCAACCACCTTGAGGAATATGCAGCTAATCTAAAAGCCGGCTCAGCCAGATATAAACTTTTCAATTTCCCAATAAAGGCATTCGCCTCGTCATGGCTAGATGCATGCTTTGGAATGATGCTTGGGGCGCTTTGTTGTGAGTGGAGTCAGAAGGCTTCGGTCCTTGGGAATTTGTATACTGAACATTTTGATATGTAAAGTGTAAACAAATGATAGACACGGTACTTTATTGCACGTATCATAATGTATCATAGATAACGCACATATAGAAATATTTATGTACTATTGTGTACCCTTATTTGTATCATCATGTATCATGTATGTACTGAATGTCTTCTTATGTTGATGTAGTGCACCGTGCAGCTTCTACAGCTCAGACATGGTCAACCAGCTTCAAAGAGATCCAGCGAACATGTGCTGTCAAGCCGCCATCCTAATGATGTGCACCTTGGGAGATCACGTCATGTCCAGCCGCAGCTGCCTTACATCTCCCCCTCGGAAGCCATGAGACGATCCCTGCTGCGAGCTGCTGCAGATCCCCTGAAACTTTACCAGTTTCTTGGCGAAGATACAGCTGTGGCACCAGGGGTGAGGCGTCAGTCTGGGTGGTTGATAGTGGATGATCATGGTTAATCATTGCAGGTGCCTATCAGTCAATAGTGATCAGTCACAAAGTTTTATCCGAAACACATTTTTCTAGCGATTTCCTTGTCAAGGATGATGGCACTCCCAGCTACAGACAGACAGTCTAGGTTTGCAAGCAATCTTTTGATTACCACGCTCAAACTGTGAATGAACTTGGACACACTCTGACGGTGACTGGCTAGTCATGGACAGTTTGAATGCACGCCAGCAAGCATTTCTAAGCCCCGAAGAAGACAAAAGCAACCATGTAAATGTGGAAGGTTGCACACCTGCGGAATGCACATTGCCGCACACCACAGCGGTACGTGCAGGTATGCTATTTGTCCGTTTTGCAACAAGACAAAGGCGGGGCCGCAGGGAAGCGTTTGCAGGGCTGCCTTGGATCTACCAGCAGTGAAGCTACAGTATCTCCCTTCTCAGTGAAACAGCACACGTTGTTTTCGCCACAGGAATTCAAGCAACGGATGAATGAATGAATGAATGAATGAATGAATGAATGAATGAATGAATGAGTGAATGAATGCCTGACTGAATGAATGAATGAATGAATGAATGTATGAATGAATGAATGAATGAATGAATGAATGAATGAATGCATGAAACGAATAAAATAAAATAAAATGAAATGAAATTGCATGAAATTAAATGAATGAATGGGTGAATGAATGAATGACAGAATGAATGAATGAATAAATCAATGACTGAATGAATGAATAAATCAATGAATGAATGAATGAATGAATGAATGAATGAAATGAAACGAAAGGAAACGAAATGAAATAAAATCAAGTGATTTGAAATGAATGAATGAATGAATGAATGAATGAATGAATGAATGAATGGATGGATGGATGGATGGATGGATGGACCGACGGACGGACGAATGCATGAATGAATGAGTGAGTGAGTGAGTGAGTGAAGAAGTGAATGCATGAATGAATGGATGAATGAATGAATGGATGAATGAATGAATGAATGGATGGATGGATGGATGGATGGATGGATGAATGAATGAATGAATGGATGGATGGATGGATGGATGAATGAATGAATGAATGGATGAATGGATGAATGAATGGATGGATGGATGAATGAATGAATAAACGAATGGATGGATGGATGGATGAATGAATGAATAAATGAATGGATGGATGAATGAATGAATTAACTAACTAATTGTTTAATCAATTAATCGTTAGTTGTCCTCTTTCATTCTTAGCCCACGTTCTTTGAGAAGGCCACTCTGTGTGTGTTGGATATGGCTGGCGCGGCCGGACCTGTGGTCTGCCAGCAGGCTGCCTTGGACTTCTTGAAGGTGCCGTATCAATCTGTGGAGGTGGATCCTTTGACGCGATCACAAATCAAATTCTCCAAGGACAACACCATGGGGGGGCACAGATGCTCAAATCTATAGAGATATGCCACCTTAAGTGAGTCAAATACATTCAAGTGAGCCACTTTTCTTTGGGGAATACCTCCTAAGAAAAGGGGTTTGGGCAATTTGTGCTTTTGAGTCGTGGTTACTTGTAGGCGGTGAAGGAGATGGGTCCACCGTGCTGAACGTGATCTGTTGCCCTGGAATGGCGCCAACAGTTGTGTACATTTTTAGTGGGAACGACGCCGGATCTGCCCCAATATAAATACACGTGTGCACGAAGATCCGCTATTGTTTTGAAGCCTAGGTGCAGGGCGATATCTTTAGACCTGAATTGGCTGGGGGGGCTGGGGCCCCCTTTTTGGCAGAATGGGCAGACCAAGAATCCGATTTCGGGTAAGAAAGTTCGTAAATCCAAAGGCATTGGGATCAGAAGATATTCATGAACACAACATGAAAATAATGTGTACCGTAAATCCAGATATGGACACTGTTCAAGGTACACTTCGGATTGGGAAGCAACAACCCCCACCTGGTTCGATTTTATGGCAACGTTGATCTCATGGTGGCTCCACAGGACTACAAGAAGGTGCCCATCGCAGTGTTTTCAGATGGGACTGTGGTGGGCGACTCCACCAAGATCGTTGACAAAGTGGCTGGATCGGAGGCGCTTTGGAGCTTTCATTTCCTGTGGATTGCTACGTTTGGTGGGGACAGGGATTGAAGGTAGTATGCTAGCGGGCACAGCCCTCAGATAGCTACAAAGTCAAGGGATTGAAGGTATTTGAGGATAATGTTTGACTACTTTTTTTGTTACTGGACGGCGATTTGTCTTTTGGATTTGTGGGTGATGTCGGATCAGGAAACCTTGAAGAGTGCCGGGGTAGATGTCACTTGACTTGCAGTTCAGGATGGGTCCGTGTGACACCAGCATGATGGTTTTGGGTACAACAAACGCTGATACATATGCACTTGGATATGGAACCAGCCAAGCAGAGATGGGGTGCATCATGGACAATCCGAGGCCAATCATTTCTTGAGCGATGAGGCTGCGCAGCACAGTCCTTGGAGCAGTGTTGAACTACCGGGGTTGCTACTACCAGTACTGCCTTCTTAGGAGATCATGATGGCTACCTGGCTACCCTTGATGTCTCAGTGATCTGTTTGCGAAACCAGTCTTGGTTCCATCCCTATGCATGTCGGGTTGCACGAGCATTGGCAGGCAAGGAAGTGGAACACTTGGTGTGATGTGCCTTGGCCCGGCTTCAGCTGGGGAGACTCCTGTGCGGTTTCTCTTCGGCTTCTCTTCAGAGTTGCCACGGGAGGCTCTTTCCGTACCAAAACCATGGGTATGGGACCTGGAAAGACCATCAAAGGGGCGTCGTTTGGATGATGTGAGGGTGTTTTCCAGAGAGTTGGAGTGTTGCTTGAAAGTCCGAGACTGAAGATTATTGAGCCGGACGTTTCCTATCCAAGGAAAAGTTTGCGGTGTGCGTGTATCCAAACATCACTCGAAATGTTTCGGAGTGCTGGACAGTGGCGTGGTTGCAAATTGCATTCCAAGGCATTCTTGTTTTCTTTCACAATCAATCTGGAAAGCTTGAAGAGTCGCAGTTCACACAATCCCTTTGTGCGTCCAAAAAGAAGTGCTCACAGTCTGGAAAGCTCACAGTTGTAGTTAAGCCGAAAAGCTAAGGCACTTGGATATTTGCAAAAATGCCCTGAGTTTTCACTGCCACGTGCTGTGGCCACTCGAGCAGTGGGTGCATTAGGCCAGAGTTTTGGATGGCAGCTTGGGTTTCGCTACCCACGGTTGATCCATGACCAGAGACGCCAGGCATGGCAGCAGCACATGGCAAGATCAAGAAGAAGTACGGAATGGAGGACGAGCGCGATGCTCTTTTCACAGCCGTTGACGTGCCAAGCCAAGCCTTGAAAAGCCGCTGGCTGCATGGATCTTCGGCTGCTCCAGCCCTGCTTCCAAGGCCTGGACTGCGGAGGTTGGCAGCAAAGCCTTTCGCGGTGACTTGGCGTTCTCGGATCCGGGGTGGGGTCTCAGCGTGGTCACCACGCCGTGCCGCTCCCAGGTGGTGACCAACCGGACCTGTCGGACTTGGCGGTTTTCGGCTGCATCCGAGGGATCTCGGATCTCCCGTTGCATCAGGAGATGCAAAATCACAAGGAGCGGAGCATGCGGAGCATGAGCAAAGGCTTGTGATGACAGGAGTGCCACATATCCAGTACTGTCACTGCTGATTGCACTGTGCAACCTGACAGCAGTTTATGCTTAGATGAGTCGGCCACCACCACCACCACCACCACCACCACCACCAGCATCATCATCATCATCATCATCATCATCATCATCATCATCATCATCATCATCACCACTTCATCGTAACCCCCATTGAATCATTGCAAACTATTGTCATCCATTTACCTCCAATGAAGCATCATCAACCATGATATTCCCAACATTTCCCTACTTTTCAATCATGATCGTTGAAAAGTAATCACATTTCCCAACATATTCCCAAGCATCATCAACCATGTCTGTGATTACTTTTCAAGGATCAACACTGAGTAGCCATCCTCAAGCATCATTCTCCACCTGCAACGCTGCAAAGCTGCAGGCCTTTGGTCCATGGTTCAAGCGAGTGGCAGAGGTGTTACAGACAAAGCTGGCAGCATGAGCGGGGCGAGCTGGATCACTATGACGACCTAACCAATGGTGAATGGTTAACAATAGGGTGTGATAACTGACAATTCTGGGGGATATATACCAACTATATGGCGAGCGGGGTCAATATGAACCAACCAATAATGGGGGATAATAACCAACAATAATAGGGAATAGTTAATGATGATACACCAGGTGTATAGGGTTAAGTGACCCACAGCCAATGGCAAGCGAATGGCAAGATCTGCTACGGCTGATGCTTTCTTTTCATCAAAAACAACCAAGTGGATCAAACCAACCACCTTGATCCACCTTGCTGTTTTGATTCTTCCAGGTGACACGTTTGGTAAGGTCAAAACTACTACTTCGGCAGATCTTGTCAGATTTGAGATGAGTTTTGATTGCGACGCCACAGCGCACGTCGGCAAATTTTCGAGCCCTTCAGTCTTGACTGCGAGATAGACTAGTTTCGAAGAAAGAGCTCTACTTGTACAGGAAAAAGTTGGGTACAAGTTGCATTGCTTCCAAATCTTGAATTGTGTCATAGGAAGAAACAATGAGGCTTTGGTTTCATTTTTTTGCATGCGTGTTTTGCGATGCATGGCATGATGTTTGTGCACATCAGCTTTCTAAGCACAGGGACATCCACTGATATCCAAACAATTTGAATGTGATCTTGAGGCCACTGCGGTGCTTCCTTGGCTTCTTGACATTGGAGCAGAACCAAAAAGTTCGGCAGCTCCGCAGGAAACATCAATCAACCTTCCATGCACTTAAGACTTTGAGAAAAACGAGCCCAGTTGAGACGTGTGTATTCGAGTCGCAATGTGAGTAGGGCGTGGGGGAAGGGATTTTTGTGGGAAAGTGATGCTGTCAAAACTGCTGCCCCGTGTGTGGGTTCAGGGTTGGTATAGAAGCAAGCTGGATATAGCTGGATTTTGTATGGCGTACAAAAGATTCAGATTTGTTTGATACCTTCCTTGCACTCAGAGGCGTTTTCCACGGGAAGCTTGAGAAAATGTAGAAAGAGGACGTACAGTAAGTATCAGCTTGACGCGAGTGGTATTTTCCATCACTTGCAGAAGACGTGGTAAAAAATGTGGTTTGGAAGGCAAAGCGAAGAGATGTGTCGCAACAGTTGAACCTGCATTGTTTGAATTGCATGTGTTTGTACATACTCTCCATTAGTGGCGGACAAGACTATACAAATTTTCTGTTGCGTACTCTTCAGGTCGGCTTCGTTTGTTCTTTGAGAGTTCAGCCACTTATATATTGCCACCGTAGTAAGGCTTAGTAAGGAAATTTGGCAACTTGCCCTCACAGCTCTGCACGTTGCTGCTCGCAGCTACGCATAGTCAGTCTTGCTCCTTGCTTGCGGGGAAGATCACAAGGTGCGAAGCTGCTGCTGCTTTCGCTATACGGGGCCTGCAGTCGGTCATGCTGGCAGGCGCCATGGCCATCAGATTAAGATCTTCTTTTGCCACCAGGGCAGTGCTCGTTTGATCCTCAGCAAAAATCCCTGGAAACACAGCGGCAACGCATGGCAAGACGACAGAGGGAATTGCCAGAGTGAATTGCGGGAGATGCACTCCAAACAAATGCACGTAGTCTGTCTCTCTTTTGGGTGTTCATCATGGACTTTTGAGCTTTAAATCCCATTGCCAGAGCATCAGGTACTGACAGCCTTGTTTGCCTGCAGATCGTGGAATCTGCTGGACTTTGTGAATGGCACCGAACTTAGAAGCACTTGCAGTATGTTTTCTGTTGGATTTATTCAACTTGTATCAGTTCGTTAGGAGAGCTGGCTAGACCCAAAAGCAAGGTACCCCGGGTTTCGTTGAAAGTTTACCTAGCGAGAACATGTGCATCTAGTTGAGTTGCTTTGGCTATCAAAGCCAGATGTAACGAGCTATATCCCAACCATTGATCTTGCCGGAATGCCAATGATTTTGGATGGCAGCAGATTTCCGGAGCTTCCCACGTTTCTGGCGTTTCTCATCACCACCCTTGGAATGGCACAGGTTCCGATCCACAGCTGTGATACTTCAGGTCCCAATAGCAGAGCCACCAACCAGCTGATGCGAAGGCACCTGGCGATGGAAATCGTTGGAAGATGGAAGTAGATGGAAGATTATGGAAGTAGATGTAAGATTATGTATGCCATGCCTTAGGATATACTTCCATATGCTACAGGATGGTGCTTGTAGGTCTATAGCTTGATAGACAGTACACATTTGGTGGTTTCTCAAAATAGGGCTACCCCTAAATCATCCTTTATGAATCATTTATAGTCATAAACCAACCATTTTGGGGTTCCCTATGGCTTGGGAAACCACCAAATGTGTACAGCGAGATGTGCAAGGCTTGGGACTGAACAAACCAGCAAAGCGAGCCGTGCAGGGCGAGTGCCGCACCCTCCAGCAGTGAGAAAGTGGAGGCTTCGAAGCCAAAAACTTCGGATGACAAGGCGCACCACTGGCGCACGACTGGCGCACGACTCACTCCTTTCATCGCCCAGTGGGTTTGAAACGCAGAAAGTCTCGGGCAAAGATGGGAAAAAGGATTGGTAAAAGGATGGGTAAAAGGATGGTCCAGTCTGGTCAAGTATGGTCAAGTGGATTGTGGTGACGGAGTTTGCAATGTGTTTGCTTCTGCTTCGTTGGGTCCAGGACCTATGTTCAGTTTCTGCTTGCAGGACATTGACGATGCTGTCCTTCGCATGGCCATGGCAATGTCAGATGAGGAGGTCAGGGTCTCTAAGCCATGGCTTGTAGTCCTTTTTAATTCGTAAGAAATTGTCAAAGTGCAACGCTTCCTCAGGAGGCGCGCGTAGCAAGGATCGAGTGGTGCAGTTCTGCATAGCCGAGTTACAAACCAACATGAACCGTCACTGACCATCACTGTCAGTTAAGCATGACCTGGACAGCCGTGACCTGAGCCTAGGATGGAGCAGCATCTACTAGCACCAAAAAGACTGAGACCAAGGAGGAGGCGATTGGCATCACTTTGCCAAGAATCCCAGTGCCAAGTCGCCGGAATTTGCATATGGCTTTGTCCATCACAGGTGGTACTACCCATCCGAGTTATAGCTAGTCTTATCAATCTTACTAGTGAACTATCCAGCTATAGGGGTGGAAAAACCCATATGTTTGGTCGAAAAGATGGGGGCCTTCAAGTCAGCGGGTTCACAGCAATCGCCTGATCGTAGGTAGGCCATGTGTAAGCTTCCGCTTGGTGACCCCCTTCTCCAGTCAGGGTTTCCATTGCGCCAGGAAGGAGGCTTTGACTTTGGCATTTTGGTCACTGTGTCGGCAGCTCAGAAGCCCGAAGACCTATGAATTGCACGGAGGTTGATGCAGGGTACCTGCCCGAAGTCGGGGAACCCTCACAAAAGTCATGGCATGCTGTTTGCGTTTGGTAATGATCCTGCTTTGTAAATTAATTTTGTTGAATTTTGGTTTGAGCTCATTTGACTGCGTGCCGTGAAGTAAATCGACTGTGTGCTCTATATATATATATATATATATATATTCGCAGCTCTTGTTTGTTATTGTTTGTTGTTTGTTGTTTGTTGTTGTTTATTGTTTTTCGTTGTTGTTTGATGTTGTTGTTTGTTGTTGTTGTTTGTTGTTGTTGTTCTTGTGGTTGTTTGTTGTTGTTTGTTGTTGTTTGTTGTTGTTTGTTGTTGTTGTTTGTTGTTTGTTGTTGTTTGTTGTTGTTTGTTGTTGTTTGTTGTTGTTTGTTGTTGTTTGTTGTTGTTTGTTGTTGTTTGTTGTTGTTTGTTGTTGTTTGTTGTTGTTTGTTGTTGTTTGTTGTTGTTTGTTGTTGTTTGTTGTTGTTTGTTGTTGTTTGTTGTTGTTTGTTGTTGTTTGTTGTTGTTTGTTGTTGTTTGTTGTTGTTTGTTGTTGTTTGTTGTTGTTTGTTGTTGTTTGTTGTTGTTTGTTGTTGTTTGTTGTTGTTTGTTGTTGTTTGTTGTTGTTTGTTGTTGTTTGTTGTTGTTTGTTGTTGTTTGTTGTTGTTTGTTGTTGTTTGTTGTTGTTTGTTGTTGTTTGTTGTTGTTTGTTGTTGTTTGTTGTTGTTTGTTGTTGTTTGTTGTTGTTTGTTGTTGTTTGTTGTTGTTTGTTGTTGTTTGTTGTTGTTTGTTGTTGTTTGTTGTTGTTTGTTGTTGTTTGTTGTTGTTTGTTGTTGTTTGTTGTTGTTTGTTGTTGTTTGTTGTTGTTTGTTGTTGTTTGTTGTTGTTTGTTGTTGTTTGTTGTTGTTTGTTGTTGTTTGTTGTTGTTTGTTGTTGTTTGTTGTTGTTTGTTGTTGTTTGTTGTTGTTTGTTGTTGTTTGTTGTTGTTTGTTGTTGTTTGTTGTTGTTTGTTGTTGTTTGTTGTTGTTTGTTGTTGTTTGTTGTTGTTTGTTGTTGTTTGTTGTTGTTTGTTGTTGTTTGTTGTTGTTTGTTGTTGTTTGTTGTTGTTTGTTGTTGTTTGTTGTTGTTTGTTGTTGTTTGTTGTTGTTTGTTGTTGTTTGTTGTTGTTTGTTGTTGTTTGTTGTTGTTTGTTGTTGTTTGTTGTTGTTTGTTGTTGTTTGTTGTTGTTTGTTGTTGTTTGTTGTTGTTTGTTGTTGTTTGTTGTTGTTTGTTGTTGTTTGTTGTTGTTTGTTGTTGTTTGTTGTTGTTTGTTGTTGTTTGTTGTTGTTTGTTGTTGTTTGTTGTTGTTTGTTGTTGTTTGTTGTTGTTTGTTGTTGTTTGTTGTTGTTTGTTGTTGTTTGTTGTTGTTTGTTGTTGTTTGTTGTTGTTTGTTGTTGTTTGTTGTTGTTTGTTGTTGTTTGTTGTTGTTTGTTGTTGTTTGTTGTTGTTTGTTGTTGTTTGTTGTTGTTTGTTGTTGTTTGTTGTTGTTTGTTGTTGTTTGTTGTTGTTTGTTGTTGTTTGTTGTTGTTTGTGTTGTGGTTGTTGTTGTTGTTGTTGTTGTTGTTGTGGTTGTTGATTTTTACTCATTTACCCGGCCTTCTACCTCTCTCATGTCAATTTGGTGGATCGCGTATAGATATCCCGAAGTTCTTCATTAAGCCCTTTTATCTCCAATTTCTCTCTTACTAATCTCACCTCTATGTTGGCTCTCAAGGCGAACATGTTGAGGCGTGCACTTCGGGTTTTGTTGCAGTGAGCTTGCAATTGTTCGATTTTTCTCTCCATCCTTAAGTTCTTAAGGCTGGGCAAATGTTTCCATGGTCACCCAGAGATAGGTTTGAATCTCGTTTAGACCTCTTTTGTGCGGCCTGTTTTCTGCTGGGAGATGGGATGGGGCGGGCACCCTTGGAATGCCCAGCAGGATTTGTTTCGCCGAGCCTCGAGTTTTATCCCAAATAGAAAATCATGCTGTGGACACACTGCACGCAAGGTTTCCTTTTGACACACTTGCTTGAACTGTAAAACAAGTCACTTCTGGAACTTTCGACAAGTTATCGAAAATGATGCTTCAGCAAGAATGATGCTTCAGTAACGCTGTGCGCAGGGTTTCCGTTACCTGCGCTCGAGAAAGTCAGACTGAAATTCCATGCCATGGAAACTCTGTGCCCATTGCGTTTACTGCTTGTGCTCTGACTTTTGGCGCCCTGCCGTGACTTTCGCGCAATCAGCTGTGCCCGTACTACAGGTTGGCTCCCGTGCTCTGACTTTGGGTGCCCCCTACCGTCGGATCATACTTTTGCTGCAAGAAATCAACAGCAAATAGACAGGGCATGCCCATCATGCCAATCTTTGTCATTCCAGTTGGACTTTATGCAGATTTCTTGAAGATTTGCAAAGCCTGTCAAATGCATGGATTTTGAGAAACAACAAATGCGGGGATGACGGTCGTCTCAGCTCAGGTTTTGGGTCTCGCTGATCGTGTACTCCTTTGGTTCCAGCACCTTAGCTGCCCATATCCATGTCATTCGTGCAATTGTTCCTTGGGTTTCCGGACGGCAGAGGTAACAAATGTGGTAATCCCTGTGACTTCGACCCAGGCGTCATCGGAATCACTCAGGGTCGCATCCAGGAGCCGGGGCTAAGCTGAGTAAAGCATCGGTTCTATGGCTCGGTAGCAGGATGTCCGAGTGAGTAGAAGCTCCAGCTGCTTCCAGCGCTGGCGATGCTTAGAGTTGTGAGGACAGATCAGGTGGTGACTTCACCATGTACGACTTTTTTGACAACATATTTGGATTCGATGAGTGTGAATCTCAGCTGGAAGCCACAGGCTATTCGTTGCATTTGGGAGGAAAAGGATACATGGTGGTTTCTCGAAATAGGGGACCCGCCAATCATTCAGTTTGAAACCATTCATAATGTTGAAGCAACCATTTTTTGGATCCCTGTTTTGAGAAACACCCAAATAGACATGCAGTTGTTCCTCAGCTACCAAAATGCCACCGCGCAAGAACATTACGGCAAACTGTTGACCTTCCGTTCCAGCATCACGAGCGGCCGAAAACACCTCTCCTTCATTCGGTCGCCCCCGGGCCTCAATTTATCCAATGAGATATCCCAGTGCTGTAGATCTCATGCCATTGCCTTTGGATCACGAAGCCAAGAAGCTGCCATACCAGATCCAGATCGCAAAACTGAAAGACTGTTCAGCTATGCAGCTGACGCTACTCCGAGGTGGAATTTGGAGTACTCCCTCGGTTTTGACCCCTTCAAGCTCTTTGACAGCTCGAAGAACGGTGGCAGCTTGGTTGCAACGGTCAGCCCACCCTCATCATCATTTGTTTTCTGCTGGCAAACTAAGCTTGAACACTTGAGCAAGCTTGGTGCTTAGTTGATACTGTCCGTAGCCAACCTACAGTGGCTCACACCATGCACTACAGCACTGGGAGTCATCAGTTGTGTCAGGTAGTGCGCCAACATCCTAAGCTCGCCTTTTGTGAAAGCAGAGAATAACAAAGTCATCAGCTCAGCGGACAGACATGTGCCCCTCAGCTCACCCTGTGGTGAAAGCTCATGCAGGACAGCAGGACTCCTGGTTGCACGAGAGTCTGAAAACCAACTCTCTTGTGGACCATTTTGGCACATTTGCGGAATCGGAAGTGAGTGTTGTTTGGAACTTGTGCACATTGGGCATTTTTGGGTTATTGTCAATTGCCTGAACCTCAAAGCAAATACTGGGGACCAGTGCAGCGTGTAAGCCGAATCCACATGTCAGTGAAAGGCCGCCAGCAACACAGATGAACGTTTCCATTCCATCTAGTTGCTGGCTTGGGCTGGAAACCCTTTTTAAAGCGACCTTGCTGTGAGTGCATTCGCGTGTCAAAAGGCTAGCTCTCAACAGTTGATGGCCGCCATGCGCCATGCGCCGTTCTGACAACTGTTCACTGCCTAGGGTAGTTCAGAGGTTTTGTACAATTGCCCAGTGTTTCCCTGTGAAGCCAGTCTTGGTTTGCGGTGTTCCTTTGTGTTTCGAATTCAACATGTTTCAACTTGTGATAATAGAAAGTCAAAGACACTTCTATTCACCGGTGAATCCATCTCTAGAAATGTAGGTCTCCAGTAGATCGTTGCTGGGCGCAGCAAATTTGGCTTGATGCCAGCAAGCGTGACCAGTTCGGTCAGTTTTGATTGCAGAGATGGGTACGAAGCCCCAGAGAGCAACAAATCCTGGGAGAGCAATACCAACCATTGAAGTGGCTCTGGGTCAATATCAACCAACCAATAAAGGGGGCTAATGACCAACAATAATAAGGGAAAACAATGGTTGATGATGGGGTAACCCGGGGTACAGGGTTTTGACCCACTGCCAAGTAGGTGAACAAACTAAAACTTCGACAAGTTTGGAGTGCCCTTGACCCACAGCCATATGGATACCTTGCAAACACACGGTGACCTGGTGACTGTGGTCGATGACGGCTGAATGGAAAGATACCGTATATGATATACGGGTAACAACGGCTTTCACAACCTCTGCTGCCATCACCACTGCGAACAACAACAACAACAACAACAACAACAACAACAACAACAACAACAACAACAGACCTGGGTATGGCTCACATCACCAAGTGACTTCTCTTCAGGAGGTACCAGGTGCTAGAGTCATTTTTGGGACGTCAAAGCCAGGTGCCAGGGTTTCGACTTACCAATGAATCTAGGCAGCCAGGACTTCCTTGCGAGCTCTTGTCGAAGGAAGATAACCCCCCAACACTTTTTCTCTGTAAGTCTCTATGCCAACTTTGAGAAGCTTCAAACCAAGGAAGGTCAACAATTGGTCAAAGAAACGGCAGGTAAGCATTCCAGCAAGATTCATGTTTTGAGGTATTATACGATCAACCATCAACCAATACTTTATAGCCATTAATCAAGCATCAATTAAACCATCAATTAACCATCAATTTAGCCATCCATTAACCATCAATGAATAGCTATTAAGCATCAACTAAGCATCAATAGCCATTGTTGTCCAGCTTGAGAATCCAAAAATCAATGTTGCGCAAGTCCATCCGTAACCTCCTGGACCTCTTGAGTTCCAATTGGATCATTCGGACCTGGGCTGAGCGAGCCCAAGCTCGGAAGCAGCCGGAGATTTGTACAGGCTCGCATTAAGGATATGTAAAAATATGTAAAGATTTGTAAGGATTAGGTATGAAAAGCTGAAGCGGCAACAATACAATGGATTCTATGAAGAATTTCTTCCATCAGCTTGTATACTCTTGTTGGTCTTTCACAGTCACTCGGTGGTAGTTGTTCACTTTTCCCTCGTGGTTGGAAGTGTCTCGATCCAAGCGCTTAGGCTTTGGAGATGCCAGCGCCAAAGAGAAGAAGGCGGCAGCTGCCAAGGCCAAAGATGAGGCGCAGCTGGACGTGTTGAAGTCTTGGGTGCGAAGCATGGGCATGTTCGATACCTTTGGAGGCGGAAGTTTTGAAGTTTGACCCCTCAAAACACCACAGCCGACAGCTTCCGAGCATGGTCAGTCAGCCCTTTTGACTTTGTCACTGCAGAATGTGCCTGTTTGTTGCCTCGATTTGGAGATCTCATTACTATCCACGTTCTGCAGTTCGCAGGCATCAAAAGCTGCAGCGGAAGATGCTTCTTGGCAGGACACAGACAAAGGCGGGCACTGAACATGACCAGCTATGGTCCGCTGACCTGTGCTCACCTTGGCGCAACCATTGACTGTGATAGGTGTTCAGAAGAAGGCGCAACGGGCTGCTGATGCAGCAGCCAAGGCCTGTCAAATATCCCCACGATGTCTTGTGTATTTGTGACCCAAACATTTGCCGCGCTGCTAGATGTCCAAGCAAGGAGTTTTCGATGTGGATTTGTGAAGTGGCCACTACTTCTTGCAAGAATTGGTTTGGGCTCATCTAACCATAGAGGCTGATCCATCCAAGAGGACAGGAAGCAGCCACTGAGACTTTCACAGATGAAGGGTTGAGCGATGCTGGAGCGGTCGAGGTTCCACAGTGTAGCCTTGACGACCAACAGATCCAGCCCTGTAGGCGGACGCCAAGTTAGCTGCCAAAGCAGAGCTCAAGGTGCTCTCAATCTGAGCTGATTTGAAGATTGCTGGCTTTTTCTAAAAATATAATCTCTAACACATTTAGCTTTGAACGTTAAAGATGGGTGTCTACATTTTCCTGTAACATTGCAAAGATCAGCAAACAACATCAATCTGTTCAGATTTCCAGAGAAATCTTGTGATCCAGCTGGTGTCTACTGTCCGTGGTCATGGTGCAGAAATGCACAGACTTTTTGCATGATTGCACCATGTGGACACTATGCAATTTGTTTTGGATGTTTGGTGGCAGTTGGATTGGTAGGCCCAGGTGTTGTATGTATTTGTGCTGGTGCCACCGGATGTATGTGGATATAGCTGAATATGTAATTATGTATATATATATATAAATAAATAGAGAGATAGATAGATAGATAGATAGATAGATAGATAGATAGATAGATAGATAGATAGATAGATAGATACATGGGAGTGCACATATTGTAAATATATACCTAGACAGACACACATGAATACACAAGTATACAAGTGTATCTCTCTATACTTTGTATGAGTATCGCCACATTGCGTTTGATGCTTTGTGTCAAACTGGTTGCTGTTGTTGAATTTCTCAGAAAGGAGCTGGAAAGACAAGAGGAAGAAGCGAATTCCCAGATGAAGGGAGCAAACAAGAAAGCAGGGGGTTACCCCAAGGTGCGAAGCGCAGAGACGGAGTTGCTTCACAGTGAAGCCCAGAAAGCAACTGCTGGCCTAGCAAATCTGCATGTCGCAGTGCTAGGTGACACAAGCAGAGATCGCCAGAAGACAGGCCGCTTGGATCCCCTTGGATCCCCTTGGATCCTCTGGTCTTGACTCCTTGGACCATCTCCGGGGACAAGCGATGGCTCCAGGCGCTGATGGGCGCCATGGCGAAAGCGAATCCCAAGAAACAAACGAAGAAGACCGAGGCCGTTCGCGTCGACGTCGACGCTTGTGACCGGTGACCGGTGGCTGCTCCCAGGTCGTGTCGCAACCCAAGCTGGAGGCGAACACCAACCGTCAGGAGGAGCCTGTACCCCACAGCTGTTGCGAAACAGAAGTTGCTTCAGGAAAATTGTGAGATGCACTGTTGATGATGCGTTGGTGATACATTTGTCGAATGAATAGTAGAATTAGTGAATTAATTATGTAGAAATCATCAATGTGTTTTTTCTTCTACTGTTTTTTTTTCTGTTTAGTTAGCTGTCATCCTAATACATGTCAATTATTGGGCCATGAATAGTGGTTGACCATGACTAGCATCAAACCAGTAGTTAACGATAGTCCTCAAACCAGTAGTTAACATCACTATCATCATCTATCGTCAAACTGTGCATAATGACGTCGCTGAACTATGATAGCTATCATCATCTATCATCATTTATCACCATAGTTGATGATATGTTGATAGTGAGCAGTCAACCCATAATCACCATAGTGGTCAATGATATAATGATGTCAACTATCGTGATTAATGATGTGACTCATCCACATATGGCAGTGGGTCAAAACCCTGTACCCCTGGTTCCCCTATCATTAACCATGGTTTCCCTTATTATTGTTGGTTATTATCCCCATTATTAGTTGGTTAATATTGACCCAACTCGCCATATCATCCACTATAGTGGTTGATGACCGTGCTTGATGATGAGTTGACTATGGTGAAGTTCGCCCTGACGCGGCAGGACGTGGTGGACGTCGGGGGCTTATGCTGGCGTTGGCGCAGCGAGTGATTCGCGGACTTCCGAAGTTGGAAGTAGACTTGTTTGAGGTAAGAAGAAGATCGATAACACATCGATATTGCATAGATATATGATTTAACATATATATATATATATATATATATACATACATACATACATATATATGTGTATTTATACGGAGGTCTTCAATTGTAGATGTATAGATGTAAACATTAGTATATATATATATAGGTATATCACTCATATAGACGCATGGACACGTGTTACACATGCACATCTATGAATTTTGGACCCAGACTTGTTCGAGGCCAGTGGCATTGATGCGGCACTCAGCGCCCTGGATGTGGGCGAAAAGAAGCAGCCCAAGATGAGCCTTAGCAGCTGCAAAAAAAGGAAGGTTTAGATAGCAAGATATCCTAGTTTTGACCAACCTTTTTAGTTCATTTACCAAGATATCCTGGTTTAGATTGGAAAATTCAGATTGCTCACTTTGCTCATTCCCCAATTTTGACTCGTTTAGGCAGCAAGTACCCTGTTGTCCCTGTTGCTGTTAGTCGTTTTGGCTAGTGATATCCCAAGTTTGACTGGTTGATCAGCAGGTAATGACCGGATCATGTTTCTTTTGCTACGACTGGCGCTGCTTTGTTGAAGACTTGCATACCCTGCAGAAAAGCTGTAATAATGACTCGGGGTATCAATTGTTGTAGATCTGTACGAATACCATTAAAGCATTTTTGTTTCTTAACATAGGGAGCCCCCAAAATGGTTGAGAGTGACAAACATTGGATGATTTACGGAAACACTCAAATAAGAATCTTGCGGTTGATTGCTGCATTGTCCGAATAGTCAGCATGACTGCGGCTTTTTCAAGTCTGAGAATTCTTTGAAGATTTCCCCATATACATCCCCTCATACAATGTTTAACCAACGAATGTCATGCAGTGTCGGACGCGTTGTTGGTGTGAACTCAGGACCTATGCCGTATGATCCTCAGAGGGATCCAAAGAAACAGCCAAAGATTGATTGATCATGGGTTATAGGAACATTGAAAGCATCCATCTATCCCTGGACTTCCCTTTTCCATCGTTTACCATTGTTATCACAAACGCGCAGATCCAAGCAAGTTCGGCATCCACTTCATGCAAATTGTGGAGTAATTGAATGAAATTGATAGATGTTCGAATTCGGTTTACGCTTGACGACATTGTCAAGACACCTCGTGGAAATCCTCAACGTTGCCGCCCTCATGTTGATCTCATGCATCACTGCAGGAATTCGAAGCCAGAGAGTTGGATGGCATCAGACAGGATCGAATTTGTGGAGGGACATGCTGCGACACAGAATATGAGCTGAAAAACGCACAAACAAGTACAAAGAAGTACAAAGAAGTAAGAAATCTTGAAATCTTGAACAGTTTAAGTTGGCAAGAATGTTTGCAACATTTCGGACGTATGAACTTGTGGCAAGGAGAATCCTGGCTTGAAGATGTCCCAAGCAAAGGCTGCAAGCTCAGAACCAGACTTTCGAAGAAGTGTTGCATGGATGGCTTTGTTAAGACTGAATACGGTGAGATAAGATGAACAAAGCCATCTATTTTCTTAAATATGTTTATATAGCCTTAGCAAAGCCATACACTAATGAGATTTGAGCCTTTTGAACAGTGTTGTTGCGTTACATGCTGGGTACCCTGAGGAGCGCTGCTTCAAGATGTGGGAACGATCCCCGGAGAACCCGAAGAACCAGGACAAATAGCTCCATCTTCCGTCTTGGGCATTTGGGGATCTTTGAGAAAGGTTTTGTCCAGAATCTGATGGACGAAATCTTCAATTCCATCACAATGTTTCACAACAACCAAAAACAATGAGATCGTACAAACTCAATAATTGAATGTACAATTCACATTCTTAAATTTATATATATATATATAATTTATTTCTTAATTTTGTAGATATACTAATCATGAAAGCTGGCTAGCGTCAACTAGCTGAAATTGCTTTTGCTTTAACAAATACTAACGAATCTTATTTGAGAAAAAGGTTAAATTCTCCGTAATTAACTTTAATCTTTGGCTGGAATTTAATTAGAACATAATTTCGGAACCTATAAAATAATATATTATTTTTTAACAATAACAATATAATCAAACCTAAAATATTATACTTTAAAATATTGTTTTTTATATCTTTATTTATTGTAAAACACCCTGGGATTTAAATCAATAAATAAAATACAGGAAGGATTCGGTTCGGTTTGGTTCGGTTCGGTTCCTGGCTGGGTGGAATCGGTTCGGTTCGGTTCGTGGTGCTTGATTTGGGGGTTGAACTCCGTTACCTGAAAAACAAAGGGGTTTTGTTGCTGCAGTGTGTTTTTTGTTTGTTGTTTCGTATCCTGGGTGATGGCTAGAATGCCGCTGCATGCAGTAGTAGCAATAGTCGTAGTACTGGTGGTCGTAAAAATAGTCGTGGTAGAAGTGGTAGCAGCAAGAGAGAGTTTAACCCCCAACCAGTCATTTAAGGGTCATTTCTATGATTTCGGGGTTGAACCGGGGAAGGAGTAGTGTAGCAGCTCCTCCCCCTTGCTGCTATACTACTCCTTCCCCAGTTCAATCCAGAAATTAATAGAAATGGGCATGAAATAACGCGTTTGGGGGGTGAACTCTCCCTTTCTGCTTTACGACTCCTTCCCCGGTTCAACCCCGAAATCATTAGAAACAACCCTTAAGGGACTGTTTGGCGGGTTGAACCCCCCCTTGCTGTTATACTATTCCTTCCTTAATTTAACTCCGAAATGTGTGTAAATGACCGTGAAATAATTTATTTGGGGCTTGAACCTCCTTACCGCTACACCACTCCTTCCCCAGTTCAACCCCCAAAGGGGTTAGTTCACGGTCATTTCCATTGATTTCGGGGTTGAGCTGGAAAAGGAGTAGTGGGAGGAGTTACCCCTAAAGAAGTTATTTTACGGTTATTTTTAATTATTTCGGGATTAAATTATATAAGGGATGGTATAATAATAAGGGGGTATTTAACCTCTAAATAAATTTTTAGAATTGTTTTTTATATTTTCTGGGTTAAATTGGGGGAGGAGCAGTATAGCAGCAAGGGGGAGTTTAACCCCCAAATAAGTTATTTCGGGGTTATTTTTATTTATTTCGGGGGTAAAGTGGGGATGGAATAATATAATAGTAAGGGGAGTTTAATTCCTGAATAAATTATTTCGGGGTTATTTTTATTTATTTTGGGGTTGAAATTGGGAAGGAGTAGTATAGTAGTAAGGGGAATTTAATCCCTAAATAATTTATTTTAAAATTAATTTTATTAATTTTGGGGTTAAATAGGATAAATAATAATATAATAATAAATATTAATTTAACCCTTATATAAATTATTTAAAGGTTATTTTTTTAATATTGGTATTATATTGGGAAAGGAATAATTATAATTAGTGGAGGATTATTTTTAGTAATTTTGGGGTTAATTTGGGGAAAAAATAATATAATAATAAATGGAAATTTAATTTCTAAATAAAATATTTTAGGATTAATTTTATTAATTTTGGGGTTAAATATTGGTAAAAAAAATATAATAATAGAATATATTTAATTTTTAAATAAATTATTTAGATATTATTTTTTATAATATTGATAATAAATTGGGGAAGGAATAATGGTAATAAGGGAAGGGTTATTTTTAATAATTTTGGGGTTAAAATGGAAAAAAAAAAAAAAAAAATATATATAATATTATAGGAAAATTTAAATTTTAAATAATTAATTTTGGAAATATTTTTATTAATTTTGAAAAAAAAAAAAAAAATAATATTTTTTTAATTTTTAAATAAATTATTTAAAAATTATTTTTTTTAATATTGACACTAAATTGGGAAAAATATAATAATAATATAGAAAATATATATTTATAAATAAATTATGTTAAAATTATATTTAATAATTACTAAATTAATTAAAACAAATATATATATAATAATTAAATAAATTTAATTTTTAAAAAAAATATTTTAAAAATAATTTTATTAATTTTAAGATTAAATTTTAAAAAATAATTTAAATTATTTAAAAAATAAAAAATAAATATATAATTATTTAATATCAAAAAATGAAATTAATTTATATAATTAAGTTAGTTGTCTTATATAGCGTTTGGGATCTAATTAAGAATGGTCTGTGGTTTGGGCCTCCTTCGAGCCGTCAGTAAGAATCCACTGGATGTGAAGTGTCCGTGGGCTGTGGGCGGGTGCGGATTCCCTGTCGGACTCGCTTTGGTGATCTTAATACCATTCTGAATTATGATCCTTCCTTCGGGTTTTTCCCTTTAAAAGGGTTTTCCCGCCTTTTTAACAGAAATATGTCTGGACCTAATAGAGGCCCATATAGACCGATATATATGATTTTTATTATTATTGGTTTTATTATTATTTATATTATTGTTATTGATGGTATTATTACTGCTGTTGATGGTATTATTATTATTGCTGGTACTGGTACTGCTGTCATTGTTTTTTTATCTATAAAGGAATTATTTGGATTAAATTACACCGGCATAGATCCCAGATAGAATATGTATAGACAACAAGGTTGGGGTAGGGAATCAAGTAGGTTCTAATGTTTGATCAAAACTTGTTGTCAATGATTTCGATGAAAATGTCAAATGCCATGCTCTCAAGTCTGAAGGCATCTTCTGAATCTTGACCTGAAATTTTCCGATTTCCATTTCTTTTTGGAATAGAACTCTTCTTTCTCCTTGGAATGGAACCCTTCTTTCTCCTTGCAATAGAACTCTTCTTTCTCCTTGGAATGGAATTCTTCTTTGACCTTGGAATAAAACTCTTGCTTCTCTTGGAATAGAACTCTTCTTTCTCTTTGGAATAGAACTCTTCTTTCTCCTTGCAATAGAACTCTTCTTTCTCCTTGGAATGGAACCCTTCTTTCTCCTTGCAATAGAACTCTTCTTTCTCCTTGGAATGGAATTCTTCTTTGACCTTGAAATAAAATTCTTGCTTCTCTTGGAA
>VSDK01014123.1:132817-157040 GCA_009767595.1 Symbiodinium kawagutii
AATGCCGAGTTCATGCAAGTCCATAAGCTCCAAGCCTTTGCAATAAAATATATTAGAACACCAATATATATACATCTTATCCTGTTACTATTCCTTAACCAACATTCCCTGATCCTAGAAGAAGCATGTCATTCCTACAATCAAACTACAGGTTAGTAATGTTTTTATCTTAGCTCCCCTTTTCTTCTTATACGTTATCTGTCCATCTGAGGATCTCCACAAATTGTTTTCGCTTAATAGTAAGGCGTGCTTTGCTATCCTTGCTTTCGAACGAGGTCACGAACGAGGCGCGAACGAGGTGTGAATAAGGTCAGAAATCTACCTGGGGCAACTCTTTGTTTGGCAGGAGTGAGCCTGACCGTATATGTGAGTTATAGTCATGAAATCTTCACAGAAAGAAAGCTATTGGTAAAATGTGAGTGTGCCCTTGCGATTGGGATAAGGTTAGCCTTGTGACATGTCAGTGTGCCCCTGCGATTTGGGCTAAGGTTAAGTATCGAGTACAAAGAAAAATCCTCAAAACCAAGAGTTCTGCAAGGGGACACCGCTTTTGTACGACTTAACCCGGTCTCGTACGACTTAACCCAAGCACCCAGTATTATTAGGCTATATTTAGGATAATAAATAATATGCTTCTCCATATAATAGGATGTTATTTATTATCGGTATATTACAAGGGTAATGTTATTCCTTTTTGGGTAATGCTGTTCAATCTCATAGCTAGTACATTTTTTGAATATATATTCTATTTTTAATTCCTGTTATTTTTTGTTTCATGTTCGAGAGGATTCTAGTGCATTTTTGCAACTAGAACCGTTCATTATCAATGACTCAGAAAACTGTTGCTGTTGTAGAAAACAAACATGACATTGTGATTGACAGTTAGCCAGAACAAGTTTTTCAGCAACAGTCAGCTTCATTTTCTGGACTTTGAACTTTTGCTTGATCGGGACCTCAGCCACAACAACACACAATCTGTGGACATCTACAAACCAAGAGCTACAAAACCGGCATTGCCTTGAGACAAATCGAAGAAGCTAAGCCCTCCACGAACCCCCAGATTTGGAGCGTCCTTTCTTTTTCTTTTTCCTGCGCCTGGATAAAGCAAGTTGAAGGCAAGCTGCAATCTCAACCCAAATTAAAAGCAGCTCCAATCGCAAGATGGTGCTGTGATGGCTGTCTGAAAGAGAGTTTCCGACTCGGAAAGTTCCGAAACGGCTTTGGAAGGCTTTGGCAAGTTTCGGTTGCTGAGTCGTTTCGTGTAGCATGGCTATCGGGTTCTCAAAAACGACGGTGTTCATGGGCCGACTCCATATGACTCTGTTGCTCCAGACTGGCCCACAAAATTCATCAAGCACTCCGCAAAACGTGCCAGATGATACCCTGATCGAAGCGCTTTGGTGAAATCCTTAGACGACAGGTGGAGACACTATGTCTTTCCAGCTGAGTTCGCTGAACAATAACTACTATTGAATGTTTCTGAACAATAATACTGTTGAAAAAAATGCTGAACAAACCATTTGCTTCGCTTGTTTCAATGGACAAGTCCACTGGGGTTGAAGGGGATGCCCCAGTTTCAAGTCCTAGTATTGGAGTCAGCAAAATGCGGAACGCATCAAAACACATCACAGGAGTTCCGCGATCTTTATCGAAGCAGCCAGTGGTTCTACTCATGAGGCGGGTACCATCATCTGTCATGATACAAAAGGGTCTGTTGGCACATCATCCGTGGGAGATCATCACAGATCATCACTGATCATGACAGATCATCACAGATCATCGTCGATCATCGTCGATCATCATCGATCCTTATCGATCCTTATAGAATCCGTGAATCACCGGCAGTCTCACCAATCAAATAACTGATGAGATCAACTCATTGATGTTTTCCACAGAAACAAACATCTCTTGGAGCATCGTCTGATCACTGCGGTCACCGACCCTCAGAGGTAGGCTGTAGAGGTGTGGAGCCTCGCTTCAGCACGGCATGGACCCGTCACAGCTCGTCCAGGCTCGTCGGAAGCGCAGCAATTGCAAACATGGATCAAGTGCCAAGGATTTCACTAGGGAGAAATCATGGAGATCATTGATTTCACATGAGTTCACACGATCTATCTTATCATCCAAGGATGTATCATGCTGAATCTCCTTTCTCTTCGAGCATTTTTCCTATCCCCAATTTTCGGACGCCGTGACCTCCATGGAGATTTTCTTTGGCGCAGTGCGGACCTGCGCCAGGTGAAGATCTCGACAGCTTCAGCAATGGAGTTGCTATGTGAAGTTGCTGTGAACATTTGCTTATTAACCATGGAATGTTCAGCATTATCAACATGAATTATGGCTATAACTCCATTGAATGTTTTCATCATTAGTGATTGATTAACCTGAATCAGTTCTCTAATAATTGATTAACCTTAATTATTAAGGAGCCCCAAAAACTGTTGTGTTTTTGCTGGCTATCACCTTGGATTGTTCGTAGGACCATGGCCAACCACATCGCTGAGTTGCAGTGAAACGCTGTGAAAAACGCTGCACGCATCGCTGTGAAGCTCTCGCCTTGCCGAGATTGCGCATGGCAGTATGAGTGCGAGGATGATCCTGCCGGGATTGCTCTACCCAGCTGTGAGGTCAACGACTCCGATCAAATGGTGGGTTCTCAAAATAAGGAACCCCAAAAAATTGTTGGTTTATTATTAATAATGATTAATAATGGATGATTTGAGGGTACCCCTATTTTGAGAAACACACAAATGATCAATACTGGCTGAACAATTTTATCAGGGTCTCCCAGCCTCCAAAGCATTGGTTGCCAGGAGGGCTTGTTCCCGGCAAACACGTGACCCATAGTACAGACCCCTCTGTTTGATGAAACTATGTACAACCGCACAAATTTGGGGCCGTTCAAGGCATGGATGCATTCCCCTGCTGACTTACATTGACCTACCAGACAGCCCCCAGTCGCCTTCTTTCCTCCCACTACTTACTTGCAGAACTGAAACTACTGCTATTTTAATCTTGTTGGTACTCATGCTGCTGGTTCAATCGCCTCTCATTACCCTATCAAATTCTGATGGAATTAACTAAAGCCGTTTGTGAATGCTAAGTCTGAGGGATCCCATGAGTTTTCATCTAAGGGAGTCTGACTCTTCTCAATACAAATCCACCATTTCTAGATGGTTTTAGTGGAATCGCCATTTCTATTGATCCGTGTGATTACCAAAACTATATCCATCTATAGAATATGTGGTCAAATGCATGCCCGTAAATACATACTAGTATATGATGGTTTCTCCAACTAGGTGTACCCCCAAACTATCCTCTTTCAATACTTCCTTCCATACTTTCTAGTAAACCACTATCCATTTCTAGCAATAAACCAACCATAGCTTTGGGGCTCGCAACCATGTCAGAACCCATCATGTCATCTTTGACACATGGCCATCGCCTCTCAGATCGCTGTCCTCGCCCGCCAGTTCCTTCAAGATCTCCACGGAAAGCTCTGTGAATGCTACGGCCTCCACCGCTGGCGAAGTCAGCTGTGGTAGATCAGGCTGTTGGTTGCATGGCTGGTTGCGCTTTGCCATTGGTGATTTTGCCGCTGGTTATTCATGG
The DNA here is from genome assembly GCA_009767595.1 of Symbiodinium kawagutii. Lineage (NCBI taxonomy): Eukaryota > Dinophyceae > Suessiales > Symbiodiniaceae > Symbiodinium > Symbiodinium kawagutii. The sequence continues at coordinate 136,430 of VSDK01014123.1, forward strand.
ATGAATCATGGGCATGGTTAAATGATGGTTAATCATGGATGTTTGATGGTTGATACAGTTGTCTGATGGTCGAAGAACGCTATTTGATGCTGAATTGATGGCTCTTTGATGATTGATGCTGGTTGTGTTGATGGTTAATAGTAGGGGGATAATCACCAATAAGGTTGCGAATAGCGTGGTTCGTGATGAATAATTAATCGGTTGGGTTGGTTGCAAGAAATTTTGGCAAGAAACTGGGAGACCCATCGCATTGTAGGTGTGCGGGCCCGCGTTACTTCTGCGAGCTCCAATGTATTGAGCAGCTTAGAGTTTGCCTTGGCAACTTTTCTGTGGATTGGTTTTATCCTTGCGGAGCCCAACTGCCAGCATCCTGGGTCTCACCTCCACAGGTCGATCCAGAGCAGCAAGGCAGCACGCCAGGTTGTTGTACGCCGTCGCGGTATCAATGGTGTCCCTGGGGCGCCGAGCCGGTTTCACAATGCATAGCCGTCCTGTGCTCACGGCTGAGGGTCGAACCCACCAAGGGCCTTTTCCCGGATGGATCTGGCACGCCTTACTGTCTTTGGCAGATCTCACAAAGGAGACTTCTCTCTCACTGAGACTTCTCACTGAGGACAGTGTTGTCATTGATTCTCAATGGTCATATCTTTAGCTATGTCAAGAACTGCGCACTGAGCTTGAAGCATGTAGAGTCGCGCTGCTGCTTCAAAGCTGCCAGAGTAGAAAGCCACCCGCCCAAGGCCTTGGAAACAGCAAACTGACACCAGCGGGTTCTTCACCTATGACTCACAACTGTATAGCACAGGGGGGTACATCAAACAGTCGTCATACAGTCGCAGTCGTGAAGTTCAGCTGTGCCATCGGCTAAGTCTCAGACCGCTCCAGACCATTGCGGCATTGGCATCATGGGCCGACAGCCTGCGCCCAAGCTTTCCGCTGCACCCGACGGACATCGCAACGGGTGATTTTTCACTCCCGTGCAACTACCGAGGTTGTCATGAATCCCTCGTGAGTATGGTGGTTTCTCAAGCCACAGGGGACCCAAAAATTGGTTGGTTTGTGACTAAAGATCATTACTATGGGATGATTTGGGGTACCCCCATGACTTGAGAAACCACCATTTTTTCATACATCAACATCCAGGTAGGTGTTGGCTCAACCATGGTCTTCTTCATTTCTGCGCATTGGTTGCATGTACGTAGTGACAAAGTTGCCGGCACACCCCGAACAGCACTGCAACCACCAAGAACAACACGGAACAGCAACAGCTGTTGTTTTGTGGTCCCCATGCTGTCAATCGTGTGGTGAAGGTGGGTGCCTCCTGCATGAATGCAGGGCACGCCACAGAAGCAATCCAGAAAGCTCATCCTGGCGGGGGAACCATCTGGGTCCTCCATTGGGTATCAGTCCCAGGAGAACAAGCCCGTTGAAACACCCATCATATGAGAAATAAATAGGTTGAGATTGAATCTCTGCAGACATATAGGCATTTTTTCCGAATGGTTTGGCAAAAAGGACATTGGTTCGCACTAGAGTCCTCTTGCAACGCTGAGTGCAAAGACGCAAGCTCACAAAAGAAGAACACGCTTGCCTGACGCAACGGCATGAGCCTCTGAAGTAGAAAATAAAAAGATAAATGACTCTACATATTTTTATATATGTGTGTATGTTTGTATTTTTAAATGTGTATATATATATATATATGGGTGTTTCTTAAAATGAGGGTACCCCAAAATGGTTGGTTTATTACTAAAACTGATTATGAATGGATGATTTAGGGGGTCCCCTATTTTGAGAAACACCCATACACAGTATATTTATTCATTTATTTTTGTAAATAAGCATCTCCGAACGCATCGGGGAGTTTTCAAAGATCCTTTGCACTTCTGACTTTGAAACTGCCATCATTTCGTGTGAGCTACCAGCCTGAGGCGGCAATAGATCCAAATCCTCGTCCCCGTCACCCAAGGCCGAAGGGAAGTCGTTTTTCGGATTGTATCGCCTGGGTTCGACCACGGACATGCCACGGACACGACAAGGGGGTCACACTTGGCCAAGAAGGGGCGAACTTTGACACAAAACCATGGAACTCTATCGTGATTCAATGCGGAACTCCATGATGCTGCTACAAAAGTCAGCAAAACTACTTGAAGTGCAAAGGAATATTGAAAGAATCATGATTGAAGCACGATCTAAACGAGGTAAGGTAACTATTCACCCTACACGTGAACTGGCATATCTAAACATGATCACCTGTGAAGGGGTCGCAGCACTACCGGGGCGTTTCGCAATGGTCGCCACTTAGCAGCTTTCAAAGCAACGTGATGACGCATCTATGCCATGGAAAATCACAGGGTGTGTAGGATTTGATCGTGAATCACCGCATATCTATGGAACTGGTGGGGGGTTCTTAATATTGATCTACCATTTTTGTTCAACACACCCACAAATCTATCGCGCAGCGACATGCCATGCCCATCCTTCCCTCCAAGCCTCGCAGAATTCTCCATCCTCTCACTTTGACTTGGAGTCTTACTGCCAAACGTGCGCTGCCGGGCGGACTGAGGTGGGGTCTTACCTGGCAATCCGTGAAGCAGCACCCAGGGTGGTGAGAAGTGATAAGAAAAGACCTCTTGAAACTTGAGTGCAAAGGCGAAGACATTTATCATCATTTCACTATCGAGTTTTCAAATAATGCTTCAAGTATGTGCAAAATCATCCGATGCTTTCATCTTGAAAGAAATGCTCAAATCATGAAGCCGAACTCTCAAGGACGCCAAGGAATTCACTGTGCCAACAACATCCATGGCCTCCTTCGCTGGCGCTAGGGCTTCTGCTGGCGCCTGAAGAGATCGAACCAAATGGCGAACCATCTGAGCGCAACCAGGGCACATGTCAATCCATTTCAGGTGTCAAAGAAGGTCCTGAATAGTCCTGGATGATGGGTTTTTGACAACACAGCATGTCTATGCTCCAACTCATTTCATCTATCTGGGCCCTTGGAGCATGGAAAAAAAAGGATCAAACCAAACAGCTGATGGGTCCGCAGCTGGAGGATCGAAGCGTTTCGCTTTGCCGACAAGACACCCAGAAAGAGGTCCCCTTCGGTGTGATGCTTTGCTATGTCTCTGTCTGGATGTCCTGCCCAGCGCAGCTTCAACATCAACTCTTTGTATCGGTCATGTAAACAATGGATGAGAGAAACTGGTTTGGCAAAGGATGTCTTCTACATCCTTTTGGGCAAGTTCCATACCAGCTTCAGTTGATGATCCTCGAGGGAGAAACTCCGTCTTGCTCTTCACGTAGGAATCTCGACAAAGGAAACAGAGCTGCAGTCCGAATGGGGGCTGAATCAGCATGCGACGTTTGCGATGAGAAAGTTGCAATATGGGCAACGTGTCCAGTGGAGTTGTTCAGCAGCCATGTAACCGTTCTCAAAGGTTTGTCTAACCATTTGGCCCGATCATTCAAATATAAAGGTTCATGAGGTTCATGAGGTTCATGAGGTTCATGAGGTTCTTGGAACATCTTGGAATCATCTTCACCAAAAGAGTCTCAGAAATCCAACCAACCAGGGGAAGATCTGCCGAAGCTCTGCCGAAGCTCTGCCTATCTCTCGTCTTCCGACACCCTTCGGACGGCTCAGCCCCCAGCGCTTTTGACTTTCCCCGGGAGCCTTGGTGCAATGGCATACCCGGCGAGCTGGCAGCGAGCTGGTCATTGGTAGAGAAACTCTGCCTGGTCACTTTGGTTCAGTTTAGATCAACTCGGATCACTTTGGTTTTTACATAGTAGTGGGCTACATAGTAATCTACAAAAACAATAAATAGGTGTGTACTGGATTTATGACTTTGGTTTTTACATAGTAATCTAAAAAAACAATAAATTGGGTGTGTAATCTAGAACAAACCGCAATAAATTGGGTGGGCTGTGCCATTGATGAATATATCCGTCTGTTGACAACCACTGCATGACAGCAATGCACACGTCCACAAATGGTGCCCAAACATGATTTCACCGGTGTCTCTATAAATGGACGGTCATGTTCGCTAATTTCCTCAATATGGTCATAAATTCACTGGAAACTAAGCACTGAAAGCCACATGTAAATCCATACCGTATGCTGTCGCTCTAGTGATGACTCATTCTCCGTTTTAGCGCTTCAATGACATCGGACCCCCGAACATCCAAAAGAAATCGTCTGCCCAACAGGAAACAAATTGAATTTCAAATGGTTCAGCATTCCATCATGTGGAGGGTTCTCAAGCTACAGGGGTACCCCCAAATCATCCACTATTTTTCATTTATAAACCAGCCATTTTTGGGGTACCCCAAACTGGCAATCGGTCGAAACCACCGGCTGTTGAGTTTCCAACATTGGCAAGGTCCACCTGTAAGGCATGGCTGAACCAGGCGTGGGAGAAGTTCTATGCTTCGTTGATCTCGTGTCTTCCATGCGCCGTGAAAAAAACTGCTTAAACAGATTGAACGGCCAAACATTTTAACAAAAAAACTGCTTAAACATTATAAACTTAAAGCACCAAAACAGATTGAATGTGGTTTGATTGTGGGTCGCCCTCATGTGCAACTCGCCGAAACTCCGATATTTCGCCGTTCACATGTTGCTGGGGGTTAGCAACATGGCGTTGGAAATGCGCCACGTGCTTCCGGTATGGTGGTTGGTGTGGTTATATACCTCCACACACCATTAGAAACCAACGAATTGCATTTACGCGAAACGTTTTGAACCGTGCACCAGGGTTCCTTCCGTGCATGTGTTAGGGTATCAATCATGGGGGAACACATGCAGTGGATTTTTACTTTATGTATATATATATATGTATGTAGATAGATAGATAGATAGATAGATAGATAGATAGATAGATAGATAGATAGATAAACAAATAAATAAATAGATAGATTAATGCCAATCCCTCTATATTTATATATATGTATATATCTAAAAAACATATACATATATATATATAAACATGAAGCATGTGTTGGTGCAATGTAGACATAGAGTCATAGATACGTCTATTCAGACACGGCCTCTATGGCTCTGATGCCGCCAATGAAAGTACCCCTAAACATCCCAAGTTATGACCACAGATTGGTCACTTGGGTCTCATAAGGCTGATATGGGTGTTTCTCAAAATAGGGAACCCCAACAATGGTTGGCTTCTTACTATTCATGGTTCATATTGTATGATTTGGGAGGTCCCCTATTTTGAGAAACACCCATATCGGCATTGCCTGGCAGTACAGACCCACGTGAGCAATTGCTAGTTCTCACAGTTACCACAATTGCTGTTCAATTGTCATCAAGTTATCACGCGCCACTCACAAACCACTATCCAAATACCCCCTAAACTGTCCAAACACCCCATTTTTGGACCATCAATCTCTTGGATTGCCAGCCCACACCTGGAGTTTCGAGTTCCACAACGAATTTCATAGGGAGCAAACAAAGCAGAAAGCAACATCCCAAAAAAATCCAGGAGATTCCAATGTTCCGAGAAATGGATTCCAAAGAATTCAAGGCCATTGGTTGGACGGAAAAGCGTGACCACTGTGGGGCTAAGCTGTCGAACTGGATCCCCTTTAAGCGTGGATCCGTATCCTGGCTCTGTCAACTTCAGCACCCAGAGTTGTCCCATACGATCTGCGGGTGACTTGGATCACACTGTGTTTTGAAGATCTAACATGTAGGTATGACACGCGGAAACTTGCGAGGTAATGATCAACTTGTAGGTAAACTTGCAACTTCGGCGGGTAAAGCTACTGCTAGCCTGAACGCTCAGAGAAGCCACCCCCTTATTGCTTAGAATAGGTACCAACCATTGACCAACTGATAGGTAGTCACCATCCATGGCAGTGGCAGAGCATGAACCAGGGCCCATTCCCGTTGGACAACCCAGCGGACCTCCTTATTGTTGCTTCGTTTCCGCATCTCCGCCTCCCGCCTCCCAAGTTGAGCCGCAAAAGAAGCAGCAGTTCTCAACTGATTTGTTGCATGTCCAGAGTGGCTACAGGGTACCACAGTCTCAAGACTGCAGCTCATTGTTGGTTCAAAACAAGGAAAAAATACGGCAAATCATGGTGAGTTCATACTACTGTATCCGGCGGCATATCTGTGTAGACCACAACTACTGTATGTGGAGAGTGCATTGATCACCTGTGCTGAGCTTTCTACGCTGCAAGCTGTACATACTTCAAGTTGCAATCAACTGTGTAGAAATTGCCGCTGGTTGATTCGCAAGTAAGGTCAATATGTCAAGAATTAAAGTACATATCGTTGCGGGAATATTCTGCTTATCTCTTCAGCTTGAGACGCAGCACATGTGCATCCTAGATGGCTAGTGCTCTAGTTCTCGAGCACGGACTTTCCCTTCAGCAGTACACGAAATGACAACTCCGCAAGCAGAACCTACCACCGCAGAAGTCTAGTATCAACTGTGATCAGTTGTAGCCATACTTTTTGGCAACTCCAACAACTTGCAAAATGCCTGGGCCATTGGCCCAGGATGACACCAGACTCAACTGAAAATCAGCCCAGCAAAGGAGCTCCAATGCTCGGATCTCTAATTGTATTACGTGAAGTTTCTGCACAGCGCTGGTTGAACTTTCCGCGGCTGGCCCGGATGATTGCTCTGGATCTTAAAAAACTTCTCAGCCTTGAATCACTCTTGCCAGGTTTCTCTATTCCTAGACTAGACCAAACAAAATCAGTCGTTGAATCTTCATAGGTTTATGGAAGTTGCCTTAGAAATGTGCAACTGCACCCTACCCTAAATACACTCTTGACTAGGTCTGCATGCCTGCGATGCTACAGTACGACCCAACTCTTGTACTCTGGCGATGCCATGAACTACAAAGGTGTCTGTGCTGTTGATTTGCTGATCTACGATATTTGCTGATCTGATCAGCCACAGGAAAATCAGCATCTCCGTTGAACCCCCAACCAGGAGCTGGGGTTCGATTGTTGGTACCTGCAGCCAGTGTTTACTTAAGGAAAATAGGATAGTCAAAACATCCGTAGAAAACAAGAGAGTCAAAAAACATCAAAAAACTGGATAGTTGATATCATCACTGACATGTTGATCATTACAAGGTATACTGCAGGAGTAGTGGTCGGTCACCCGTATCACCAATATCAATTGGCGATGGTAAACCACCAGAGTGTTGCCTCTCGCTGTCACACGTCAAGGTCAACCATTGCAAACCATCATTAATCCTATTTATAAACCATTAATCAACCAATATCAGCCAGTCTCAACCACCATTACATCTGAGTATCATCAGCTAAATGCTTAAAACAACACATCATTAACCATCATCAAACATCATTAACCATCATGAATCATCATGAACCATCATGAGCCATGAACCCCTCCACGAACGTTCATGAACTCCTCACCACCGCCATGCGACACGCGGGGGTGGGGTGGGACGGACCTGGCCGCCAGATGGGGGAATTGTCCCCGAGAGCTTGCCCTGTTCCAGGGTGATGGCCTTGGGTCTGCGGTCAATGGATTGAACTGAAAAAATGGTTCTTAAGGGACTGAAAAATGATCAGAATGGAAAAAAAATGACAACAAAAATTCTGATTGATTGATAAAACATGATTAAACACATTGTTGAAAACAACAAATATTAACAGCAAGTGATTTAAAAGAACTGAACAAACAACAAAGATCAACAAAGAATGCAACAAAGATCTGGGGAATTTAATGATTTCACAAAGATCATTAACAAAGATCCGGAGGTTCTTAAACTTGGGAACGCCAAAAATGCTTAATTTAATGATGTCAATTCACAACAAAATGATCAAAATCAAGGGCGATTTGGCTGTTCCCATGCTAAGAAATCACCATAAGCGTATGTGCCTATATGTGTGTCCGTATCCGTGTATGTATCCATATGTGTATGTATATATCTATACATATGTGTGTATACATCTATTCATATAGGTATGTTGATATGTACATACGTTTAATCACAACACGTCACGTTATATCATGTTATAGCGTAATTGTGCGCAAATATTCATGTGTGTGCACCTGTATTCTTAGATACGCAAAGACACTTACATATAGGAATGCACATATTTCTCCAAACGGCCGTTCATATGTATGTTTATATGCAAGCACGCGCACATCAATATCATGCATACAGCCACATATGATTTGTACTTGACATGCACACAATCTACAGATTCGTAATGTTTACATCTTCAAGCACATGTCTCCACACATAGTAATAGAAATGTTATGAAATCTTCATATACTGCGTCTAAAGATGTGCGTATCTATACACAAATATGCACACATATCCACACAAATTGGCAGACTTCAACATCTCATGTACCAAGGCCATCTCCATTAGAATCGAGAATAATTCGAATGCCGTTTTGATGCTAAGCAAATCGAGAGGCAGGACCCACCTCGAATTACATCGATTTCCTGGGAATGCTGAATGTTTTTGATGCAAATCTGCCAGGCCGCGCCCTCAAAAAAAACAACATTGCCATGCCAGGTCGTGCCAATCTTGCCCTGTTTTGCTTTCCGATGGACCACTAGAAGAAACACTGGTCTGTACATGGCATAGAGGAAAAGATCAAACTCCAGACTCAATGACTTGTGCCATCTCGGTAGACGACGTTGCTACAAGAGGATGAATGGGTCAACGCTAGCTACTAGTTAGTTTCTAATTTATTAGTCAGTTTTTTACTTAGTTACTAGTCAGTTATCAGTTTATTACCATCAACATCCATCAATCATGGTTAGGAACAATCATTATCCATCCTTCCAGTACCATCAATGGTTGCTATCAGCTCATTGGTTTCACCTGGGCGTCCCGGCGCGGGGATTAGGCTTTGCACATCCTGCCATTCCTGCGAGGGCAAACCTCGGGCCTGTCGGAGCGCCATTTCTGCAAAAGTCGCAACAAATCCAGGACAACCAACTGGTGAGGACACTGACCATTATTAACCTGGTTGAACAATCTAGATACTGTAAGGGTCAGGAATTGATATTGATATTGATATTGATATTGATATTGATATTGATATTGATATTGATATTGATATTGATATTGATTTTGATATTGATATTGATATTGATTTCTAGATATATTTAATTTTTAATTTGATTATAAACAATCATGGAGGATATTCATGTATTTATATATATATATATATATACATATATTGACATTGATATTGATAAGACTTCCAACGTTTTAACCGGCTGCTGACCATATTGAAGGGATCTAGCTTGCCCGTGTTTCCCTTGTCAGTGGTTCATTGAACAAAGAAAACACTGGAAGAACAGCATTCTGGCAGTATGTAGTTCACTTCCACAGGGAACAAGAGCAAACACACTCACTTACAGCTTCATGGTCAAGTTCCCGGCATCTCGATTTTCCCATCCAGGTGTTCACCCATCGATGTAGGGATGCACCGGAGCTACGGCCAAACTTGAGAACGAACCAGGTGGCATGATCCGATGCACCAGTCCACCCACATCAACCAACTTACCAAGCTACCATTGTTGGACTCTGATTGCAAGTCATCCATTCCACCAAGCATTTGCACCAAATGCCATCGCTCAACGACTTCGCTCAGTTTCTTCCATGGACAACCTGAACTCCGCCTCAATGGTGGCCCACAACTTTCGAGCTCGAATTAGTAGGGCCATGGCGGCATCGTATTGCTTCAACCTGTTGCAGTCATCCCCATGGCGGCATCGCCCGGTTGCACTCATGAGGGGGTCTTACCAACGGGTTTAATGGTAAACTCCTGCACTTGGAGCATAGATTTGTGATGAAGCAGGACATCTGTACATGGTGGTTTTTCAAAATATGGGACCTGGAAATAGTCGGTTTATTGCTATCAATGGTTAGTCTTGAATGATTTAGGAGGTCCCCTATTTTGAGAAACACTCATATGGCTTATATGTGCCACCAACAGTCCAATCTGCAAAGGTATCACATCTCCCTGCCAGGTGACTTGTCATGTGCGCAGTGGCGCTATACTTTGCTGCCAAAGACTGGGCATTCCCCACAGGTCATGGTTTCTATGGGGTTCCTTGGGTATCTCTGGACCAAGTGAGCTACTGACAGCTTGCGATGATTCTCAGAAGAAAAGCTGCTTGTCAATGTGAAAAGGATACAGAACCCACAGTAAAAATCGGAATGATCCGAGTAAGCCAATGGATTTCCATGAATTTCCACGGGTTTCCATGGGATTTCCACAGATTTCCATGGGATTTCCACAGATTTCCATGGGATTTCCATTCCTATTTTGACGAAGCCTCAGCGGGATCCTCGGCGAGCCAGCGCACCTCCGAGATGTGAGAGCAGTCTCCATCAGGGTCGAGACCTCAGCACTTCCAAAATCGACCCCACAGTGATGATGTCAGTAGGTAACACCATGAATGGCAAGAGTTTTATCATAGGTTTTTACCTATCATAGTAGTTAATAATAGGGGATGATAAGCAACAACTATGGTTAATGGATCTTATCATAGGTTTATCATTGCTAACCAGTGGTGATTAGTAACCATTAACCATGGGTTAAACCACCAACCAAATGACCAATCGTCAGTTACTGAGTCCATACTGGTTGGTTTTTACCTATCATACTGGTTGCCTATAGGTAAAATCAAAGGTTTTTACCATAGGTTATTACCATAGGTTATCATAACCTCTAGAGTTTTACTATGGAAATAACCTGTGATAATAGTTTGATAATAGGGTAACAGTTTGATTATTTACCACGATGGCAATCGGATATAAGTCCTATTACTTTTAGTAAGGACAATCATAGCTTAACAAATAGTCTTATCAATAAATGTTAGTATAGTAGGACCTATCCTAATTGGACTAGAATTGTCAATGGCAATTATTATAACCTATGAATGGCAATAGCGTACTCATAGGTTTTTACTTACCTATTTTCAAAACCTCTATTACAACTCACGATTACTTACAGGCAACCATGATTATAAACTAACCAGAGGTTGACAACAAAAAATCGCCAATCATGATGGTTTAACATGGTTTAACCATTGCTGTCAGTAACAAACACCTTTCTGGCAAAGCTGTATGGCCAACCTGTAACAGATACACAACCATGGAATCCACCATTGTCCTCCCAGGATTTTCAGGTCAGTGCCACAGCTGGTGATTTGGTACCTCACCCGCGCCTCCTCACTCTGAGGGCAAGAAGGTGCCTTGAGGGGCTCATCCTCGGAGAGGTGGCCATCCCCGAATCTCCCCACGCTGTTGGATCACAAGTTTCACTGAACCGGGGATGATACAACCCACGCGGGGAATTTTCTTCATCCTGGGGGTTCTTGAGAATTGGATGGGCAAAGAGACGCTTCCTGAGTATCAATGGTACTGGCAATCAACTTTGGAGTTGCTTGTATAATCATGGCAGCAAAGTTCACTGGTTGTGAACATGAGATGCTTAGGCAACAAGCAATCAGAAGGAAACCAATCATTTTGACACCTGGTTCCCCTATCATTCACCATTGTTTCCCTATAGTCTTGTTGGGTATTGTCCCCCATGAAATTGGTTGGTCAACTGCTTGACCCACAGCCACCTCTCATCACCCACCATCACTTGGAGATCAAGTGGCCATCATCTCTCTCACTGAGAAACTAACTAAGTTGCGCACGATCAGCTGTAAACGAAGCACCCAACCACTGGCAGGAATGTTCGCTGCTTGCGACTGAGCAGCGCCAGCTTTGCACACTTCCCAGTGATGGCCCATCGATTGCCACCCACAATCCACAGGGCAACTTGGGCAAATCACATGCTGTTCCAAGCTGGTCTAAGCTGTTCTAAGCTGTTCCAAGCTGTTCTAAGCTGGTCAATGTTGGTCTAAGCTGGTCTAAACGCATGGTCTCTCCTCGTCCCGGTGCCGGCCGATGTGGTCATCCAGATTCCTTGGAAGGCCACGAATCTCTTTTTCTATGATACATTGTCATATGAAAAAACACAGCTTTTTGATGATCATAAACAGCAATTATGAACATTGAAAAACAGCAAAGGAGATGGTTTCAAAAAATTCTTTTGTTCCAAGAAAATCAAAGGATTGAAATTTGTTGGCCCCTATGCCATCGGAAACTCTAGGTAGCAAAACCCGCCATCGTTTTCCTGGCGTGCCTTTGAATTTGTGTGAACGGTCCTAGGTAAGCTGAGGACAACAGATCTCAGGACAACACTTCAGCATCGCAACTTTGCTGTCTGTTTGCCTGAGCCAAGCTGAACTTGAAGGCAAACAATGCTATCAATGCCATCCTTATGGCCGCCTTTCAATGCTGGTATCGCAAAATATGACAGACTAAATCTGGAGAATTCAAGTCGAAAAACGAGCTCATGTATACATCACATACACACATGTAAATTTAATGTGTATACATAAAATTCTAAAAATATATAGTATTATATAATCGTACACATATTCCGTATGTTTCCATCATCTGCTCAACTATATGCAGGTGCAGCAGCACCCCCGGGACGCACCACGAGACCTGGGTCACGGACCACATGGCTGGGACCTCCGGTCTTTGTATCTCTCGGCGTTTGCCCAGCCATTGGATCTGGCAGTGCGTTGCTGGTGTTGACCGTGGGTTCTATCCCAAAGTGGTGGGTTCTCAAGCCATAAGTGGTTAATCATCGATGATTAACACCTATAAATGATTAATGGTTTGACTTTATGGCTTTTGGCGGATTAGTGGTTTTGCCAAAATGGTTGGTTTATCACCGATAAATGATTGATCATGGATGATTCAGGGGTACACTATGACCTGAGAAACCACAAAATGATCATTTTCACTAGGGACCTTCGCAATCTGCTAAGGCGTGCCGCTCGCAGTCGATCATTTTAAGTAGGGAAACCTGGGGAAATGCAGGGCTAGCGAAACCCAGGGACACGCAGGGAAGCCTAGGGAAACCTAGGGATATCCAGGGAAGCGTAGGGAAACAGAGGGGAAACATGAATTCGTGCCGACATTATTCATGGAATATTCCCATATGGTCATTGCCAAGAAGACAGCCTACACATTAGAGGCAGCTGCAGAACACAGATATATGATATATCAATATATATCATTGGTGCTGTGTCAAATTGCCACAAGGCATGCTGTCGAACTGTCAATGTTTTTCCCCATCTCAGAAGAATCAGGATCTTCAAAGACCTGCCGCAGGCAACTGGCAGTACCCCAAAACTCGAAAAAGGCAACAGGCATTAGACAGGGCCAAACATTCGCCTGCTCAACCAATGTGGACTGACTAATTACCAGGAGATGTGAAGATTGTGTTGAACTCCTAAGACATCTACATCATTCTACATCCATCAGAGATGATGGAATATAGAATGCTCAGTTTTTCAGTGAGTCAGAAACGATACCAACTCCATCGATTTCTGCAGTTTGGAAACTATCACGGCTTAAAAAGCAAGCTCGATGAAAAATGCACCGTAGTGGTACAAGTCGAAACGTTCCTTCTGATTCTGACATGTTCCAAGTATACGCATCTATACATATAGCACCTAGCTCAGCTTCTCTCTATCCTTATGGGATCTTATGGGTACTTCGCCATTTTTCTGTAGCCATGGCTTTGCTCCATCTTTGCTTCCTTCAGATGCTCTTCATGGTGGTCCACTTTTTCTACACTTCATCAACCTGTTTACACTCCCTTGGTATACATTTTTCGACCTGGACCTGTATGTCCTCCAGAAGGTTGGCCTCAAGGGGGGAGGCAGCTCCGCACTTTATGATGGCTCAATTTTGGCCCGAAGTGCTTCCTTCGTTTGGAAGCTTTGTCGAACATGGTCGATCTGCACAATTTCTTCTTCTGAAGACCGCTGTGTAAGCACAAGCAGTTATAATAAGCACAAGCAGTTTGATGACTCCTTCTTGATCTTGCTCTTCGAGGACCACATTCACTTTTCGACCCGGGCCTGCATATGCTCCAGGTGGTTAGCCTCAAGGGGGGAGGCAGCTCCGCACTTTATGATTGCTCAATTTTGGTCCGGAATGCCTCTTTTGTTTGGCAGCTTTTGTCCAACCTGGACATCCTGTGCAGTTGGCTTCTTTTGAAGACCGCTGGTATAAGGACAAGCAGCTATAGGGATAAGCAGCCTTTCAGACTGCAGCTTTATCGGCGCTCAGCATTGCAATTTTTCTCTATTGCGTTGGTGCCCTTCATTACATTCTCTACTATTCCGTCACTACTCCATCCTTTAAAGCTTGAGCTAGCAGGGGCCGCCATTAGCGGGCCGGGAGACCGTAGTTCTCATCTCTGGTACCAGTACTTTGCTCCCGTTTTATCTTCCTCAAGCTCTACAACTAGCGGTCGCGAAGCCTGCAGTGCGGCAAAGGGCGGAGCGCCTCCAGGACTTCAACTTACTCTTCTCGGTAATTCATCTCATTTTCGGCTTGGCGGAGCGCCACCTTTCTCTGTCCGTCCTGCCCTTTTTTTTAAGGTGCTGGTGAGTTGCTCTAGAACATCCCAATCGCGGCAAACCCTGTGGGCCAGCCGCGGTGAAGGATGAGGAGTACACTGCTGTCATGTAGAACCTTTTTGGATCTGCATTGCGCTACAGAAAAATACATACACAAATACACATGTACTTATGTGCGCATCAGTATGTATACAAGTAACTGCTCGAACAAAACCCTGAACTTACGCTGAACAGTCCAAAGACAACTTTTCCCTGGATTGTCCTGCAGCCACACGCGTATGCGCCAGAACAAGGCGTATCCAGGGAATTGTAATGGCTGACTTGCAGGCTTCCCAGACTTAGATTGTGGATTGTGATATTTCAAGCTATTGTGAATTCGACGGATACCGTGGGTGTATACATAGAGAGATAGAGAGATATTTTACAGATATTCTCCAACATGTGTATGTATAAATGAATATATGCTGTTTATGTGCGCTTAAAAGCATGTGTATAGTGAATATGTATGTACTCTACAAATAACTATACATAGATATATCTGTATGGCTGTGAGTCAAAAATCTATTTCCCCATTTCTTGATGGTTCTCCTTGACCGATCTCCACACATTGGGGCAGTTTGCCCTTGGTGGTGCCTGGTTCCAGTGGACTGGCACGTCGTGACCATAGAAAAACTCACGCCACTTGGGCTGCTTGGGCTTGGCTTTCTTCTTCCTGCCATGGATTCATCCAAAGAAATGATGATAGCCCTGCTGGTAGCCCTGATGACAGCCCTGCTGACAGGAAAACCGTCTGACAAGAGAACCAATTTCTGCAAAATGTCAACAACAGAACTGATGATTGCCAAAAGAGGGGAAATGCATTGTGGTTTCTCAAAATTACGGTACCCCCAAATCATCCCATGTTAATCATTGTTCATTAATAAACCCACCATTTTTTGGGTCCCCAATTTTAAGAAACCACCAAATCTGTCGATAGGGTGGAGAAGAGGCAAACCACAACAAGAACTGCCGATAGCCAATCATACAGACGTATTGTGTCTAGAATTGCTCTTTCCACCTAGATAAGGGTCCTTGAGAGGTTACTCACCATGATTATTGCTGCCCAAATTAATCAATAGATATCCATTGGTCAACAAGTGAGCAAAACCCTTGTCCGATATAGAGAACCAAAGCTGCGACATCCGAGACATCTCCATGATCAAAATTCTCCCGCTTTGACAAACATGCCTGTCGCACCCCTTTTTCTTCTTGGCGCCTGCCTTTGTCCCGAAGGGATTCTTCCTGTGCGGAGCCCCAAACTGGAACCAGCAGCAAATAGTGAGCTCAGCACTTGGCTATACTACTTCCCAGGTCCACAGAATATGAGGGATTCATCGCAGGATTCAGAGTTTGATTCATCCTAACTTCACCATGAACCAACACGTCAGACCCTGGCATAGCGTAGGGAATCGATCCACAACTTACGGCCGGGCTGCTGTCCTTTGGTTCTCGTCCTGGCATGTGGTCAAAGTCGTGGAGGGGCACGGAAAAAGTGGTCGATCCAGCTGATAATTCACCATGGTACACCACTCCAAAACTTATCATAAATGATGATTTCTCAAAATTGGGAACCCCAGAAAATGGGTGGCTTACCACTGCAAATGGTGAATAATGGATGATAACTCGGGGTTCCCTATTTTCAGAAACCACCAAATGGACATAAATGGCTGGTCTCTGATTAATGGTGATGAACTTGGATGGTTAGTAGGTCCCACCATTTGTGGGTCCAGGTGGACTTACCATCCAAACAGGAGGTAGTTTATTTTTGATATGGATCTCCCAGGAGTACTTGTGGGTACCATCTCCAGCAATTAAAACTGAAACTCTTGACCGTCACGGCCATATGAGTTCCACGTTTGCAGTCTCACTTCCACACACACAGCGGCCAAGTTCCTCAAGTTGCGGGGCAATTTGGAGCAGGAACAACAAATAGAAACGGAAAATCCATATGAACCATCCCGGTATATTCATGGTAGATAAACCCATATCAACAAAACTATCCCGCATGATGGTAGACCACCAACAATGTATTGTCAACCGTTGGGTCTCTCAAAAAAAAGCTCTGCAGCTGTGCGAAATTTCGTCAGGTCCGCCAGTCGCTGTTCAGCTGTCAGCGGCTGTGGGGGAAGCTTTTCCAGAGCTTGTGCTGGAGGTTGAGGTATGTACGGATCCTGGACGCACGAGGCCCGAGGCTGTTTGCTTCGGGGAAAGAAAGGCACAGTTCAGAGATATGAGACCAACATGGACTCAGCTTTTGCCGCTCGGCTGCCCTGAAACCGCAGGTGTCAAATGCACATGTGTCAAAACTATGCATTTTTCAATCCTCATCACGACTATCCCCTCAAATTAGCCATGTCAGTTGGAACTTGGATGTCAAGTTCTCGAATCTCTGCAAGCTGGGCCTTCTTCGCGGCAAGCTTGGGCAACTCAGAGTCCAGCCTCGAACAATCAAACCAACTGTGGAAGCATCTAATTCCAAGATCAACTTGCGAAATAGATTCTTATGCCAGGTGATGTTACATCTTAAATACCTTGCCTTTTCTTCCCAAGGTTCCGGGCGCAGCCCAAATCTCTACAAGATTCGAAGGCTCCTTGTCCTTCCTTGGGATCAATTTGTGGATCAAATCATGACAGTCTAACGGTAACGGGGCTGGGACACTCGATAGAACCGCTCAGACGGAACTGCTCTCAGACGACTACATCTGATTGCACATTCGATGACTTTGAACACTTCGGACAGCATCATACAGCATCAGCAATGAAAAAAGGTGCGGACGCATCATCGAGATATCCAGAGACCAACTGGCGAAGCGAATCGCAGCAATGTGTTCCCACTTCGATGTCAAGCTATGTAGTTGATCACCGTAACTGACTGGAACACTTTTCTGGTGGTTGTCTCCCAAGCCAAATGGCATCATCCTGGAACAGTAAGTCTTGGGACGAACGAAGCCAGCTGTTAGTGGAAAACAGGTATTCAGTATTCATGGCCGGGTCCGCGATTGGGTGAATCAATTTCATTCAATTTCCAGGCGAGAAGCACTAACAAGTGCTATTGATTTTACAAATGCAAAGTGCTTCAATCTTACCTTCATTTCTTCAATCTTACCTTCCATTTCATCACTATTGAGTCGGCACTGATACAACAACAGTTTGACAGTTGATACCATCCAGTTCAGTCACGGCCGCACACCAGACTCAACATGACACAAGAATCAAAGATCAAAGATCACGATTGCCAGTTTTTGCAAGTTCTTATCAACTACTGCAGTAGTACCAGTATTACGGGTTCTCGGTAGTTTTAGGAAAAATATGGGACCCAAGTATTATTGAATGCTTGACTGCAACTGCTGGTCTTTGTCCTCTGATATCAACTTTGAGCACTGGTGGAGCTATCAAACTTACCCCTATCTGGCACGCCGTTATGGAGGGTACGGCGCCGAGTTCAAACAAAGAAAATGAAATCCCACAGCAACAACAAGCAAAGTTGTCATTGGCCAAAAACGCTATTCTCACACATCAAGCCGCAGTTGTGGCTACTAAGTTTGTTGGTTCACATATGATTGTTTCAACAATTTGTCTATTAAATAATGTTGGTTGATAATGAGCCGCAACATTAAGGCTGCTGGTGAACTCAGCCATCGTCAGTAGTAAGCATCCTGAATGCTTGTAAAACTGCGTCACCAATATTATTGAACAATTGAACACCCTTTGCAAGAAGTCATAGCAACAAGTCATTGTAACAAGTCATTGATAAATAGCATTTGGTTGGAACCCTCCTGGTAGCTCCTGGCCTCGCTCCCCCTTTAAAAAGCTTTTAAAGGGCGGCCCGCATAACGGGTACCCTGGCTCCGAATTACTCCCTCCCCAACCAACAGCACCTGCAGGAACTCTTCAGCATTAATCTCGACCTCCCATCGTTCGGTGCACGGTTGTGGCAGGATTACGCCGACCGCGTTTGATGTCTGATGTGATTGGATCATTGTGGATCTAGTGGTTCAATCACGCTGAATAGTGGTGAATAATGCTTCATAGCAATTAACTCATGATCAGTTCATACGTTATCACATAAGTTTCTATCATTTGGTCAAAGGAGTGATGCGGCTCGGAGACCCCTTGCTGCCCCAACAGGTCCGGCCATGGCTTTGACCACAGTCGTGGTCACAACCCAGGGAATACACCAGCAACCACAATCTTCGTGGCATGGTTCGGGTATACAAAAAGATACCCGAAACAACAATGAATTGCTGATAGCAGCAACATCTGAATGATCCAGAAAACGCAATAATATCCTCATTCAAAACAGAGAAACATGCAAACATATGTGTTTTTGATGTGCAAGACAAATCTACTGATAAACATCCACAACATCAGCAGGGTCTTAAGGCTGATTGGTGTCTCATCTTGACCTGCATCTACAATTGCCACTGACCACAAAGCTCTTATCGTCAAAATCATTGGCCAAACAATTTAGCTGATCCCCTAAAAAAGAAGCCGGTTAATGATGACTACTGATAGTAATTAAATGTAATTGACAAGTGAACACTACTAATGATTTCTCAAAACAGGAGATACCCCAAAATGTGTGGTTCATTCTTAATACTTCATTTAAAACTATTTTGGGGTATCTCCTACTTTGGGGTTACCTATTCATAGTCAACCCCCAATGGTTAATTTAAGACTGGATGATCTGGGGGCTACCCCTATGAATTAAGATACACACGTGCGCTTGGTAGATCTGGTAGCCAGCCATGACGGCGATCCGTCCTCGCCCACAGGCAGGTGCAGGAGATCCTTAAAGATCTCATGAACGCGGTCGACCCGATCCTGGCACCGGATCCGGATGCCAAACAGAGTGCTGGTCTACCAGAACGACACGTGGGACGATGATGGCAACAGGGGCAAATTAGATTGATGAAACGATGATGATGATGATGATGATGATGATGATGATGATGATGATGATGGTGATGGTGATGATGATGATGGTGATGATGATGATGGTGATGCTGCTGATGATGATGATGATGATGATGATGGTGATGGTGATGATGATGATGGTGATGATGATGATGGTGATGCTGCTGATGATGATGATGATGATGGTGATGATGATGATGATGAAAACACTGATTTAAACGCTGATGATGATGATGATGATGATGATGATGATGATGATGATGATGATGGTGGTGGTGGTGGTGGTGATGCTCAGGATGAGGATGATGATGATGATGATGATGATGATGATGATGATGACAGTGATGATGATGGTGATGATGATGGCGATGATGATGGCGATGATGATGGTGATGATGATGATGATGATGGTGATGATGATGGCGATGATGATGGCGATGATGATGGTGATGATGATGGTGATGATGATGATGATGATGATGATGGTGATGATGATGGTGATGATGGCGATGATGATGATGGTGATGATGATGATGATGATGGTGATGATGGCGATGATGATGGTGATGATGATGATGATGGTGATGATGGCGATGATGATGATGGTGATGATGATGGTGATGATGATGATGATGGTGCCTTGGATTTTGATGATGATGATGATAATGATGATGATGCTGATGATAATGATGATGATGGTGCCTTGGATGATGATGATGATGATGATGATGATGATGATGATGGTGCCTTGGATGATGATGATGATGATGATGATGATGGTGCCTTGGATGATGACGACGAAAATGCTGTTGATTTTGATGATGATGATGGTGATGATGGTGGTGATGATGGCGATGATGATGGTGATGATGATGATGGTGATGATGGCGATGGTGATGATGATAATGGTGATGATGGTGATGATGATGATGGTGATGATGATGATGGTGATGACAATGATGATGATGATAATAATGGCGATGATGATAATGGTGATGATGGTGATGATGGTGATGATGATGATGATGATGACGATGGTGGTGGTGGTGATGATGATGGTGGTGGTGATGATGATGATGATGGCTATGATGATGATATTGACGATGGTGGCGATAATGATAATGATGGTGATGATGATGATGATGATGACGATGGTGGTGGTGGTGATGATGATG
>VSDK01014123.1:157273-171362 GCA_009767595.1 Symbiodinium kawagutii
ATGATGATGATGATGATGATGATGATGATGATGATGCTGATGATGATGATGATGATGATGATGATGATGATGATGACAGTGATGATGATGGTGATGATGATGGCGATGATGATGACGATGATGATGATGATGATGATGATGATGATGATGATGATGATGATGATGATGATGATGATGATGTCGGTGATGATGATGGTGATGATGATGGCGATGATGATGGTGATGATGATGGTGATGATGATGGTGATGATGATGATGATGATGATGATGATGATGATGATGATGATGATGATGATGATGACTGGAAACATGTAAACAACATGGTTTCATGACTAAGATATCTAATTGCTCCAGCACGAACCATGGCGCCATGGTATGAATCACTGACATCATACTCGCAATATTTCTGCTGGTGATCGACATCGGCCAGCTGACGGCCGCAGCTTTTCCACAGTACAGTGATGACCTCAACACATAGAGTTACGACAAGCGATTCTGATGATTTCAAAAGTGATAGGATACCAACTATGATGAGGTTCCAGTAAACCGAGCAAGGCGGTAGCAGTTGTAGTAGCAGGAGCACTAGCAATAGTAGGAGCAACAGTAGGAGTAGCAGTAGGGGTAGCAGAAGCAGTAGAAGCAACACCAGCAGAAGTAATCATAGAGAAGCAAAGGTAGGGGTCAAAATGGGACAAAATTTGGACGGCAAACATAGCCTGCCACAAACCATTTTGTCCAGAAACTGGCAACCCGCAGTCACCGTACCATTCCACTTGTGGCAGCAACTTGGGGGCCATTGTCGAGCTGCCTGTGTCGGCTCGCTGTACAACTGGGGCGAAGCGTAGAAAGCAGCCTTGCAAGAAAGACGTGATTCCGCAGTGCCAAATGAAGCAACTTCTGAGGTATATCCAAGGGTACTTGTCTTCTTAAGTTGTAAGAATCAGAGATTCAAAATTGGTTCAAATTTGCCTGCGAAAGTTGCAAGGCACGAGGTGATAGGAGTACCGCGGAAGGGAAACAAGAATGTCTAGCTCCGGGAGGACTCTATGGGCAAAATTTGGGTGGTGTCCTATGGCCACAACATCAGCTCAAGAAAGCCACTAGACCCCAAAGCAGACCCAACTCGGCTGCATAATGTCGTAACCTAAGATCGGAGAAGATAAGACAACAATTTATGGAGTCTCTTCGAGTGGGCCGGGACGGGCATGACAATCTTGATGCGCAATGCCTTGTGAGTATATGGTGCGACTATGTGCAACTATGCGCAACTCTGTTTTAATAGATGCGTGCCTTGCAGTCATATGAAAACACTAAGGGACACCAGCATAGACCCCAACCAGCAAGAATCCATGTTTCCACCAAGATAACCGAAAAAAAAGGAAGCAGGAAATCATGATGGAACAGGTTTTTTTTGAGCAATCAAAGAAGAGACAAGAAGGAGGACAAGAAGGGAGACAAGAAGCGAGACCGGAAGGCAGACAAGCGCCGGAACAACCAGGAGGAACCAGGAAATCATGATGGAACAGACTCCTTTTTTGAGCAAAGAAAGAAAAGACAAGAAGGGAGACAAGAACGGAGACAAGAAGGGCCAGAGCCGGAACCAGCAAGAAGCAGGAAATCATGATGGAACAGAATTGTTTGTTTGAGCAAAGAAAGAAAAGACAAGAACGGAGACAAGAAGGGAGACAAGCGCCGGAACCAGAGCCGACACCAGATAGAACCAGAAAATAATGCTGGATCAAATCCTGTTCTAGCAAGAATTGAGAACCCCATTCAGCTCCAGAGCTGTGTGGGGAAAAATAGCAATGTCAGGTTTTCGATATGTCTTTCACCGGGAACATCATGGGGTCGTGTGGAGACAAGCTGAGACCAAGATGGAATGGCTGTGCCAACGAAATGTACAAAAAAGAGAGATGCCAACGCATAGAGAATGCCCAGATTGCCATCACATTGCCCAACTTGACCCACCCAACATGAATAACAACAGTTCCATCATGTTCAATCCGTCAACAACATTCACAATCACGTTTTGTTGAGCACTTTGATACGTGGCAGCCCAAAAAAAGAAAAACTTGTGCGGTCAGAGTCAGCCATTATTGGAACAGAGCTCCCGCAAATCGGCCCAAATTGACTCAGTACGCACAAAGACATTGGTGCTTGAAGGGCTGAACCCGCGTCTCAGGAGACTTCATTATTTGCCAGTTGGCTCGACAAATCTTTTGACGATCTTGGGTCAAGTTAGAGCGGCTAGAGATGTTCATGCCATGTTGGGTCTGGCCGGTTCCAAGGTCACTTTCAGACATGCTACAGAAACAGTTGAAGGCCACGGGTATCAGGACACCAACATGACTGCAAAGATTTCAAACTTGACCCCGATAAATGGAATAGTCAGAGTCAACTTTGATGGTTGAAGATTGGTAGACCTTTGGCTGGACTTTTTTGCGTCAGAGTTAGTCCTACCAAACCCTGGCCATATTTTGGCGCAGGCAGAGGTGACGACTCTACCATATCTAGGTCGCCGGACCGAGGTGAACAGCTCCACAACGTCTGGAAAACTGAAGCCTGCCATAGCGAATTCGGAGCCAGCTGCTTTCTCAAGTGGCTGTTTCTCAAGCCATAGAGGTACCTCCTAATTCTCCGCTATTGATCATTTATTATAATAAACCAACCATTTTTGGGAGATCCACTATTTTGAAAAACCAAGTGAGTAAAAAACCCTGCCCAAACCACGATGACCAAAGCACCCCGACAAAACAAGCAGAAAGCGAGGACGGCCCATTCGCAAGGCTTGGGCAAGTGAGCCTAGACCCAAGTATCAGCATGTAATTGATTCTCATCCAGCTGCTCACTTCTTGAACTAATCCCTCCACAAATCCACAGAATCTGACAGAATTAGCCTGGTTTCGTGTGGAGTGTCAATGAAACCACCAACTATATAGGAGTTGTTGAACCCTTATGGTTGATGACTATATATCATTGTCCCCTCTTGTTAACCACTGTAATCCCTTATAAAAAAAACACCAACAAGTCTACATTTTGGGGCACCAATCCACGTCTCAAACTGCCAGCCGGACGAGGCTCGCCAGGCATGCTGCCAAGCGCGGGGTTCACCCAGGTGACGTCAGGCTCCTGAAGCCGCGATCCGCCATGAAGGCTTACTGTCATGGAATAGGAATCACTAAGATTCCGTGATATCAATCACTAACATAAATTATTACTATGGTTACTATTATTATTGATACTATTATTATTACTGTGATTGTTACTATTACTATTATTATTCTTGATCAATGTTATTGCTATGGTCCGTTGTATTAGTAATTCATCTTGATAACCATAGCAATAGCAATGATCAATAATAGTAGTTACAATGATTATAACAATGATCAATGATAAGAGTAACAATAAATAATGGTAATGGTCATGTCCATTGTCATTGTTGACAATAATAATGATAAATTTACAAACATGATTGATATCAATGATAGTCACAAGCAGTAACATTGATGATAATCACTAAAGGGAATCACTAATAGTAATGTCCAGTGTAATGGTAATAATTACTCGCAAGGTACTGGTAATTAATACTGAGAAATAGGAATCACGAACAGCAATTCATCTTCACAGCAATGGATTGATATTAATTCATCCTGTGTTATCACTGTTTATGATCATTCATCTTGATAAACCAATGATTAATAGTAATAATACAGGAATCCAAACAATAACAATGATCAATAATATATCATGAGTTTTGGTAATTAACCAGTGCGGATCTTACGGCAAGACTCCATGGTTTGCCCGGATGCACAAGACCTGCCCAGAAGTTAGTCTTGTCAACTGTTTAAACCCCAGCGCAGGCCCGTTGTTTTGAAACTCTGAGAATCAAGAAGCCTTAAGCCCTAAACCCTAAAACGCTAAAACTCTAAACCCGAAACCCTAAACCCTAAAACCTCAAACCCTAAAACTCTAAACCCTAAATCACTGCGTATAGCGATTCTTCGAGCAATGTTCAATTGGTAGGAACAGCCGTCTGTGCGTAATCTTAGAAATCTATCTTGATTGAGAGCACTATTCAAAGATTATTACTGATGATGTTAATCCTTTGATTAGCTAGGCTCTTAATTGCCCAGATTCACATCCATTTATCATTCATCCTTGACTACAGACAGGTGACAAAGATAGACAAATGACTGTGCCAAGCAATATCGAAACATGTGGTTTCAGCCCTTCTGGAAAACCTGTGGTCAGGGGGGTCATGAAGCAATATCAGATCCTCAAAAAGCAAATAGTGTCAACTTGCCTTGGCTCTTTTCAGAACAGCAAAAATCCCAGCATGCCAAAACATTAGCAAACAATTTCTGTCAGAGGAAAGGATGGGACAAATTCATCCACAGCATCCTTGAAGCAAAAATTTGCTGTGGCAAAGGTTGACTGTTTCTGTTTCGTTGAATATGCACTCTCGGAAATTGCAAGTGTGCAAAATGATACTGAATGCATCTACTGTAGTGGAAAATGAGCAAGGTTCTAAACCTAGCCTATCCTCAGGTAGCAAAACCATTCAAAAAGAGAAAACATCAGCAAGAGTGCTTGACACTGCCCATGATCAGGCTCTCACTTTCCCATCTTGTCTGCCAAGTGACCTTCTCCTACTTGGCTGGTCAATATCCTGTACCCCTCGAAAGTACATCCCATAAGTGACGAAACTAGTCTTTGTTGGCATATTCACCTGCCATCAACTACCCATAATCGGCTTCAAATTGTTATGACCTATGACATCTTATGACATCTTATGACATCTTATGACATCTTATGACATCTTATGACATCTTATGACATCTTATGACATCTTATGACATCTTATGACATCTTATGACATCTTATGACATCTTATGACATCTTATGACATCTTATGACATCTTGTGACATCTTATGACATCTTATGACATCTTATGACATCTTATGACATCTTATGACATCTTATGACATCTTATGACATCTTATGACATCTTATGACATCTTATGACATCTTATGACATCTTATGACATCTTATGACATCTTATGACATCTTATGACATCTTATGACATCTTATGACATCTTATGACATCTTATGACATCTTATGACATCTTATGACATCTCATGACATCTCCTGACATCTCCTGACATCTCATGACATCTTATGACATCTTATGACATCTTATGACATCTTATGACATCTTATGACATCTTATGACATCTTATGACATCTTATGAAATCTTATGACATCTTATGACATCTTATGACATCTTATGACATCTTATGACCCATAGTTCTCAGGCCCTTCCATCCTCTTGCTACGTCGACCGCCGTGTCACACCCTGTCCTCTTCGCTTTGCAGCATCGTTAGCTCCTGGTGCCAATGTGAAGAAATGGACGTAGGATGGCGTGGGCGTGGGTCAGTAATGCACCAACCAAAGAAAGGCTCCATTCAAATGCTATCAGCCAGGGGTGCAGCTACAGTACCAGCCATATAGTGAACAAATAAATACACATGCTAGCTACAGTAGAGGATAGCCAGTGGATCCTAATGGCCAATTGGGTTTTCGTGATCCAGCCGTGTTAATGAGAAGGGGCTTGAGATAGCTCTGCTGATGCCATTGGTTGGACAGCTCCTGGTAGCTCCTCCTGTCTTCGCTCCACCTTTAAAGGGAACTCAGGATCTGAATTGCTCCCAACCAGCCAGACTTTGTGATGAAAATCTGTGCCATATCCTCCTAGTGCCCTGGCTCCCATAAATGAGGATAAGAAATGGCACCCTCAATGACCATCTTTCAGCACCATGAAGCACCTAAGGTAACACCTCCTGGCAGCTCTCCTTGAAGTAGCGTTTTTCGGCAGCTTTAGATCCTTAAGGTATGTCTATGTCACAGAACAAGGAAATTGGAAGGTTTTTCTATGTTCGTTTCCAGCTCTTCCGTGCCTTCAGAGCATCATCTAAGGGCTTGGCCACAAATGTAAAGCTCTTGAACCAAATCATGGAAGTCTCCTGGCGAAGCAGATGTTTCTAGGGGAGATTGACACAAAGGACCTGGCAAACGAAAAACAAGACGTGGAAGCTGGATGAGGTGATGAGGTTTACCACTCTTGACAAAGATTCAAAGAAACCGACGCTTCAAAGGTAGGGCTCCCACTCTGTATGTACATCAAGCGCCTACAATTACTTTGCTCAAACCACACTCCCTATATCTCCCTATTCCCTGGTTAGAGAACCGAACTGGAGATTAGCTGAAAAGCGACGGCATCGGCCACCGCCGAACTCCTGAAGTCATGCAATCAGGAACAAGCCGAAGCGATCGGGCCAGACGGTACAAAGAACGACCACTGATCGTTCGTTGTAGCCTCTCCTGGCTGTGTCCGGGGCTCATGCCCAGCGCGGTGTGACATGCGGCTGCGGATAGATGCACTCCAGGAATAGGTGGTTTCAGTCCGCGAAATGGCCCAAATTTGGATGGCGAAATTTACGGATGTGGTGGTTTCTCAAAATAGGGGTACCCCAAAATCATCCAGTTTATCAACCATTTCTAAAAAAACAACTGTTTTAGGAGTTATTAACCATTTAGAAAATAAATCGGGTTCCCTATGGCTTGAGAAACCCCTTGTCATATTTGTGGCTGTTGCATTGCCGCGAAACTTTTCAGCTCTTGGGATCAAGAAAACTGTGCTCCTCTAAGGGTTGCAGGGCGTCATTTTCCGTCTCCTCAGCCGCTGCAGTGGAGCCGCTGCTGCAGACCGCTGTGTTGGACGACCACTTTGGCCGATGGTGGGGGGTGATGTCTAGCCATGGCCCAGCAAGGAATGGTCGTAATGGCGACAACCAGCTTTGGTTGGTGGCTACGGTAGCTGGTGAAGACGTAGCGAAGGCTGGAAATGATGAACACGTGATCAAAGAATATCAAAGATGGAGCCCCAAAATCTCAATCTTCGTAGCTATCCGCAGGAGAATCACCACTGCTACTGCAGGTCGCAAGTGGAGCAGCCGGCGTGCGTGAGTTCTTTTTGCTTGAGCTGCTCCGAGGTCTGAAACGCTGCAGTTTGGAACTGGCGAACACGACTTGTTTGACAGCACTGGACAGTCATAATTCAGTGCTTAATAGTGGTACAATATATAGATTAATAGTGGTTAATAAATGCTAATAGTCAGTTTAATAGTGGTATAGTATATTGATTAATAGTGGTTAATCAATGTTTCAGCTGTATTCTGTATTCAGACTCTGTCCAGAAATCACTTGCGTTCCTCCAGTGTTCCATCTCAAGCTGTAGCCTCTGCCGGCCGCTGATGCCCACCGTGGTCGCTAACAGCCCACCGAGGCGGGGTGCGCCATGGCCCTGTCCTTGCCGGCGGTCTGTCCCTTGGCGGCGCCGGCGCCACTCTTGTCCTTCTGGGCCGCAGTCTTTCGCATCAGCTTCTCGGACAAGAACTGCTTGAAGAGCGGACTATTCACGTCGTAGATCATCCTGCTGCGCTACGAGCTACTCACGTGGCTTTTTTCCCAATCTTGAGACCTGATGTGGCTGAGGCATTCACCTGGGCTTATGTTTGACGAAAGTGTCAAGGTGTCGAAAATAGAGATGCAAGTCAAGTGCCTGGTCACTCGCAACTCTTTGAGATTCGACCAAGATGAAACTGACTAGGAAAAAATGCTGAAATGAGTCTTCCAGTCTGCCAAGCCTTGGGTGACTTTCGCACCGGCGTCCCCCCGGATTCGTTGCGCACCCCGACGTATTGCAAAAAGATCTGTCTCAGAGCACTCTGGTACTCGTAGGCGGCATCTATCACCTTGGTCGAGCAGTCAAGGTGACAATGTACGGCACCTTGCTTTTACCGGACATCAGAGGATCTTGGTACAGTAGTCTCTTGAGCCCAACATTTGAGCCTCTTGAGTCTAAGACTTGCGAAACTTCCAGCATTTCAAGTTACACTCAGCTTCCAAAACTGTACTCGCATCAACGTTTTTGAAATGTCCAAGATATGCAAAGAAATGCAAAGTACGTAGAACCCATCCACCAACGAAAAATTGCCACGTGGCGCAAACGGGAAACCTGAGAGTCGACCGAAATGTCCCGCCTGCTCCTCGAAGAAAGCCGTTCTCTTTGGGCTGACCTGACTACTGCACTTCTCTCAGATTTCAAAAAGCAAATTCCTGAAAGATCACAGTGATCACAGGCTGTTTGGCTGTTTACTCTTCTACTCACATTGTTCATGTCAATGAGTGTTGTCTCGGTCTGCGAAAGGTTACGGGTTCCCATGCTACTTGCTTCCAACGACGTGTCGTCGTTGCCGAGCAGCTGCATTTAACTCGAAGGAGACATCCACGTTTCGCACGCTAACATCTCGCAGCAAATCCTGGGACGTAGAGCCATGGCATCGCCGCATAGATTCTCCACTTGGAAATGACATTTCTTTACTGCTAAATTGCAACCAATGCGCATATATTTCCACGGAGGATGGGTACAATTCAATGAGTTAAATTAAGATATTCAACATTTGAGTCGAATATGCATTTCCAATTTACAGTTTCCTTTGTTCACTTCAGCCATTCCTTTGCAATCCCTGGCTCCTGTAGAGCTTGGATCTTGTACAAGGCTTCCATGGCAAAGCCAGGTCTGGCAGGTGACCGGCGGGGACCGGGCTCCCACATCTCCCACTCACTGCAGTGAGATTCGGCACCAGCTCAGCGCTTATTGCAGCCCTACTCATAGCTCGTAGCATCTCGTAGCTTTGGATGCTTGGGGTTGGGGTCGTAGCGATACCTACAACATCATCGCCTGCCTGCTGCTACTGTTGCTGCTGTTTCGACGCTCGCTGCCAGTGCTTTCCTGAGACGAAGTTGATCAAAGAAGTGATGGCTGATCACCTGATATATGGATATGGGTCATCATTGCCATTCACGGGAACCCCCAAGGTATCCCTAGATCAAGCGAGGGTTCTCTCATGACTCTTCCTCAGCTTGCGTAGCTTTGACGCTATGTCCCTCATATCCCTAATAGATGCTACAGTGCGGAGATCCCCCTTTGACTGCCATCATTCCCTTCGCATCGCAACAGCTTTCTTGGACACTGCCCTGCTGGCCAGCCACACTGAGATTCGAGGTCTGACGGTCCAACTGTGATTTGACCTTAGAACAAAAAAGCGACTGCTCGGTGCTCCAAAGGAGCTACCAGTCGCTGGTTTACATGCTGGGAACCTCAAAAACCAGCATTCCTGTGCAAGTAATAGCAAGTGTCGCCCCATTGACGCACGCGTCCACAGCTCATCCCAGAACTCAATGGATCCGACCTTCAAACCATAGTGCTCCCCATAGAACTCCAAAGCCAAAGCCTCGCGGTGATCCATGGCTCAACAGCGAGCCCTTGGGCGCTTACCAAGCCGCGGCTCGCTACCTTGAAGTACCAACCACCACCAACCAGTTGTTACATGTTGTTGCCAGGATAAACCAGGATAAACCAGGCGATGTGATAAGATGTGATAGGGATCAACCCGGCTGCTATGACGTCAGCTTTTCGGGTCAACCAATGCCAGACTGAAACTTTCGGCTCTCCTGCAGGGCTTGTCGAAGTTGTTTTGAATCGATGAGCTGCGTGTCCAGTGTGTCCTCGCAGGTGACTGGGTGCTGAAACAATCACCGATTTTATCATTGTGTTTCAATCATTCCCAAGTGTTCTGATTCTTAGCTTTATTACTGGCTCAATTATATCGAATTATTGGTTTTAGCTTTTATTCTTTTGATGATTACTAGTTTTATCATTAGTCTAATCATGTTTCAGTCAGAACCAGTTCCACCATTTAAGGATTAATGCAACTATGATTATTTCATTGTGACTTTCAAAGTCATTGTTGAAAGTTGAAACCTGATGTAAGGCATCGTGATGGTTAAGAATCATGATTATCTATCGTTTGCGCGATTTTTTAGCATCCTGTAGTACATACCATTCTCAATCTGTGATTGCAATGAGTTCCATACCATCTTGACGGCAAATGCTGCCACCGCCGTGAGCACTGGGGACATGACCCTGCACAATTTATTGAAGTTGGGAGCTCATTTGGAAGTGCTAAAGAGTATGTTAATGTGTTGCTTTTTGTCTGGGGCTGTTTCTTTGGCTACTTGCAGCAATTTCGAGCTAACACCTCTCATTCTGCATGATATTTGCACTTGGGAGCCAAGGGTACTTGCAGCACTCTGGAATTGACACCCTTCTTTTGGAATGAATTTGAGACCTATCAGAGAACAAAGACCTTCTACCATTGGAATGTGTGGTTTTTTTGTTGCTGCTTTGTTGCTGGAGCTGCTGCTGTTGTCGGTGCCGCTGTCTTGTTGTCGCTGCTCGTGTTGTTGATTCTTTTGTTGCTGCTGTTCTCCCCGTCCTCGGCGTTTTTCTAGGTTGCTTCAACAAGCAAACAATGAGAGCAACCAAACAACCCATCCTCTTGACCAAAACACAGATCAAACACCTAGCCAACAAGTAACTGACACGACTCCCTAAAGAAGCTGATTGCTTTTGCTGTTGTTGATGGTGTTGTTCTTGCTGATTTGTTGGCATTGGTGCTGGTGTTGTTGGTATTTCTTCTGCTGCAGCAGGAAAGCACCGAAACACACGATCCACAGCCACCTACTCACAGAAGTGCTAATTATGGATAAAGTATATGCGAGCCTGTAATCATCCAACCTCATTGACGGTTGTTAAGGGTCTGATCTTCTTTGAAATCTTAGCTAGTGCATAGCCATCGTACCGGGCCACGACCTCGAAGAAGCCAGAAAAGCCGAGAAACCACAAAAGCCAAGAAACCACAGACTCCGCGGAAACGAATTCGGAGAGAACAAAAGAAACTCACCCAACACAAGCTAAGAAAGCGGAAAGCCACAGTAGCTACAGAATCTAGCAAAATTCATTGAAGCCAAGACGTCAAAGAAACCAAGGATTCCAATAAAAGCCAAGAAACCACTAAAGCTGCAGAAATCACATATCAGTAGAAGCATTTATGTGCCATATTCTGATATTCAACACTTGTTGCACCACCTTAGCACTGTCTCATCCGATTGTGCACTGGCACCTCAAAAACTTTCTTATCTAGGTGCTGGTCCTCTGCTTGCTGAGGGATGCCAGTTTGCTGTCGAAATGTCTGGCGCGAGCTTCGAGGTAAAACGCAGTGGTACTCCTATGTGGGGGGGTTCTTGCACTTGGGAACCACCAAAAATATACAAAAGTGGTTGGTTTCTTTGCTATAAATGGTTAACATGGGATGGTTTTGGGGTAACCCTATTTTGAGAAACATCCATGTAGTCAAGTGAGGTACCAAGGGACCACAAGGACCAGTTTATTTCATTGAAACACCGCTGCCCTGCACCTCTACAGGTCGGGTGATCTTCGAACTTTGGCACAACAGCACAATTTAGCCATTGCTCCATGCTGTGTCATGTCACCAGGTCCCCTGCTTTTTGGTGTTGGTCCATCCCTGAATCTTTGAAACTCGGTCCTAAAATGTTATAAATCATCCATTGGCTACACGGTGACCTCGCCAGCTGCACCTTGAGAGACGACAAATGATCAAAATCCCAGGAGAGAAGTCGTTGATGTGCGACGAGATGGCAGAAACTGCACGGGCGGCAGGTCCAATGGGCCAGAACTAGGGGGGTACAAACGCAGAAAATGTGATATTTGTTTCATTGATTTCTAAATCTGTATCACAAAGCATTTGATCCGCGTTGCCGTGTTTGATGTGAGTGTAGAATACTCTGTAGTTCAGTGCATATGCATCCAAATCATACTTCTAAAATCTTCTACATATCGATTTGCATCTGGAATCCAACCCTCACGAAGAAGCTACTCCTTGTCTTTGACGGACATCAGGATATGATTCTGATAGACACATCCTCCACATAGGTATCTCACCATGTCGTCCCCTCACGGTTGCAGTTGTGATTGCGTTTGCACCTGGACAATGATACGCCATCTTCACCAGCACATTCATTGTACAAGGCGGACACCAAGGTCTGCAAAGCAATGCCCAAGATGTTGTGATTCAATTTGTCCGGACCTGCTACTGGAGATAGAGAAAACATCAGAAAACTATGTCTCTAGATGTCTCTTGATCTTAGCCTTTGATTTCATTCACAAAGAGACAACAACTTTCGGCAACACGACCACATTGATCAAAAATGGCGTATCACGGCGCAATCAATTGCTGCTCAAATGTTTGCCACATGCTGCCACCGTTTTTGGTTGCTTGGGCGCTTCATATGGACTAAGACCCAAGTCAACATCACAACAACATATCTCAACATGGCAGGCGAACTCCGGTATCCAATGCAGCTGCTGGGGTGCGCGAACTGAATGCAGGTGCGAACCTTGTTGGAAATCAGCAAGTCGAAATTTCAAACAGGACTCACGACTTTCCTTTCAAAATCCGGAATTGTCTTGATGTTGGATTGGATTCGTACCATATTCTATCTACTTAAGGATTACTAAATTGAAGCAAAAAAAAGATGGTGGCATTTCTTTGGACTCAAACATCAACTGACTCTCTCAGCTGATGGCGTGTCCCGTTTTTGGTCCATGGCACAGCCTGAGGCTGAGACGTTGGGAGGCTTGAATACTTGGGAACATGATGAGAAGTATCTAGTGGATGAATGTAAAAGATCTCCATTGCAGCAGGGGAACCGAAATGAAGCAGCACAAATCAGGATAGGCTCCCCCTAGATGCCAGAGAGGTTTTAGTTAATAACTGGAATAAGAAAGCACTTGAAGATTCAGTATTTTTGGTGAAAGCTCCAACCAACTGAAATAGATGGACGAAGCTGCCTTCTGCGTCGATTGACATAAATTCGAAGTGAACATAAACATACCCAAACCACGTAATGCGTGTTGAGTGGGCATAGTGTCTTTCAGCAGCCTCCCTTCGTTCCCCTACAAACTTTTCACATGGAAGGCCACAGGGAGCTATGTCGTAACTGTGTTGAATGACTCTGAACACCATGGAGCTTGATCTCTGCCCTTGACTCAACTGTTTTGCTTGGCAGGCTGGGCCGCCAAGTAGGGCCCAGTAGGATTCTGAATCAGCTAAGCTTCGAACACGTTGCGCAGATTTCGGCAGTGCTGTGCACACGGATTTCGGCTCGCTACGCTACATCCTTGTCTTTGGTCTGCTGGGCCCACAGCTGCAAAAATGAACATCGTCTTCAGTCACAAAGGAGGAGATCGGAAGTCTGACCCATGGTGTATATACAACGTACATGTATATGAGATATAATATCAAAAACATCATCTTAGTAGTATGAAGCACTTGTCCTGTCGAAAAACACGGTGTTCTTCCGAAACCGGCCTCTTCCGAAGAAACCATGCGTGCTGAATAACAATGAATGACACACTCTGAATCAGTTCATGTGAAGCACCCTTGAGGACTGTCTCCTTATCAGGACACAAGGTCACCTACTAATGCTGAACTCCAAGTAGTTTGATTCTATACGCACACCAGTGTGCATTCTCCAGCGAATTCTGGGATAGGAATCTTCTGGATTAATTTGCAAACTTCAGCCAAAAACCCAGCCCGCCCCATGCATGGAGAAGCGTTTCAGTCGGGGTGACGCAAAGTGACGCTTCTGCACCGCTGGGTGGTACTGGCTTGCGTGGAAGCACCACTTGGCTGGCATGAAAACGCTTATGGCGGTGAAACCGGGATCTTGCCGTGCCAACGTGAGCGAGGGACCTTTGGCCACCGTTTTGATGATCAGATGGTCCACCAGGAGTTCTGGTTCCCAGGTCGGCAGCTTCCTGATCTTCATCTGGCTCTGCATGTTCTGCATCCTCCTCTTCTGACTCCTGGCTGTATTCGCTTATCTCACTTGCTTCGCTTTGCACTTCTGATGCTTCCGGTTGCAACACATGCCTTCCCATCAAGTCCATGTAAATCCGTCCAGTCTCTTCAGACTCAAACTTCAGTCTTGCGCTCGCGGCCTTTCCAGGGGGAGTCAGCGGCTGTTTCTGGCTAAAAGCTCGGCCTTTCCTCCTACCATTCGAGAATAGTCGGCGAGGCTTGCGCTCCCCCGACCT
>VSDK01014123.1:180110-196846 GCA_009767595.1 Symbiodinium kawagutii
AGGGGACACTAGGGACAGCTACCCCCAAGTCATTCCGGAAGTCAGAACTTCCAAGTGTCTAAATGCAATGAAGAAACTACGCCTGAATCCAAAAATTACACCGGCATAGACCCCAGATAGAACATGTATGGACAACAAGGTTGGGGTAGGGAATCAAGTAGGTTCTAATGTTTGATCAAAAATTGTTGTCAATGATTTCGATGAAAATGTCAAATGCCATGCTCTCAAGTCTGAAGGCATCTTCTGAATCTTGACCTGAAATTTTCCGATTTCCATTTCTTTTTGGAAAAGAACTCTTCTTTCTCCTTGGAATGGAACTCTTCTTTCTCCTTGCAATAGAACTCTTCTTTCTCCTTGCAATAGAACTCTTCTTTCTCCTCGGAATAGAAGTCTTCTTTGACCTTGGAATGGAAGTCTTCCTTCTCTTGGAACAGAATTCTTCTTTCTCGTTGGAATGGAACTCTTCTGTGTCCTTGGAATAGAACTCTTCTTTGACCTTGGAACAGAACTCTTCCTTCTCTTTGGAATCGAACTCTTCTTTCTCCTTGCAATAGAACTCTTCTTTCTCCTTGGAATAGAATTCTTCTTGGACCTTGGAATGGAACTCTTCCTTCTCTTGGAATAGAACTCTTCTTTCTCCTTGGAATGGAACTCTTCTGTGTCCTTGGAATAGACCTCTTCTTTGACCTTGGAATGGAACTCGTCTTTCTCCTTGGAACGGAACTCTTCTGTCTCCTTGGAATGAAAATCTTCTTTGACCTTGGAATAGAACTCTTCTTTTTCGTTGGAATAGAATTCTTCCGTCTCCGTGGAAAAGAACTCTTCTTTCTCCGTGGAATAGAACTATTTTTTTGCCTTGGAATAAACTTCTTCCTTCTCTTGGAATAGCACCTGTCGACAGCACCTGCCAACAGCACCTGCTCACAGCACCTGCCGACAGCACCTATGAATCGCCCTTGTGATTCAATACTTGGAAATGATTCAAGTTTCAGAAAACCAGTGTGGATGCACCAATGCTCCGCTACCATGGCCTTGATGCTGGCCAACCCTTGCCCTCCACACCTGTACACCTTGACTTGGGTTCCCTTTGAGCAGCCCTTGCCTTTGCTTACACACGTACCCATCTTTGAGCAGCTGTGCTTTTTCACCTTGGCTTTGAAACTTGCTTTTGACTAAACTTAAACTGTGAACTTACTTGCGCACCTCTACATCACCCATGCATCTCTTACTATTACTACCACACCTTGGTTTTTTAACACTTTGTTGTGTTTGCAGCACAAATGTTGCAAACCCACAGTGGCCAAAAAATGTTCTGGCTGATATGTGTTTTTTGCTGGTGACATTCTTTGGTCGGCAAAGATGTCATGGACTATTTGGCTTCAATGTTGAACGCAAAGTGTCCATAACTTGGAAGTTTGGCCTCCATCCCCATCAAATTTTTTTGGTCTCATTTGCCCATGGATGAGATATACGTGTATACGCATGCGTATTTCTGGATATATGTGCGTTCAATGTTTTGCTATGGCTGGCTGGTATTATTTGGATCCATTCGCTACAGGCAACCAATCAAGATTTCACCACCACCATGGAGATAACCGTTGAATCCAGTCCGAGCACTTCCGCCACTCACCGTTCAGCTTCAAAAGGCACCCGGTGAACAAACACAAACAAGTATACAAGTATGTTGCTGGAAAAATTGTTTTTCTGGGGACATAAATCCATTGTGTCTTGTTTCCCTGAAATCCCCATTCCAAATTTACCCCAATTAAACATTGCCCCCAGTTATCCTTTATCAACTAATGTTTTGGGGGTCCATGGAAATCCCCTATTTTGGGAAACCACTGTGTTGTCGCTTTCCATCACGCACCTTGGAGGTGGCCTCGTGCCCACCTGGCGCAATGGGTGAGTTGAAACCATCGCATTCACCATCGCAATGCTGATAAGGTTTGGAAACCCAAAAGAAAATTGGTGACCATGTTGGGCTTGTACCCAAAAGATTTGGTGAACCCAAAAGATTTGGTGTGGTGAACCCAAAAGATTTGGTGACCATGTTGGGCTTGTACCCCAGCCATTCCGATCATCCACCCAATCAGCTTGCATCCAACAGCTCTACTAACATCAACATCTACCAGCCCGGTGGGATCGTTCAGAGCCATGTCGGTGGCAGATCGCTGTCTGTTCTGGCAAAGTGCATTCTGCCGCTTCTTTTTGGACGCTGGGTCGCAAGTTTGGTGAGGATGTCAGGGGCATCCAGCAGGGAAGGCATCGCCACTGAACTCTAGAGTACGGGTTCCATCACTGTTGTGAGTCACCTTGGGTTCGCATTGATCCTGCAACCATTTCTGGATCATCACTCGACGGGTTTCGAGAACCTCTTCCTTGGCTTTCCCTTGGTTCAAAAGATCCATCAAAGCTTGCGCAACCTCTTCATTCTGCTCAAAGGAAGCGCCGCGCATAGCCACCTTTGAGGGGAATTCTTTGGAAACCAACAATTTAAAAACCATTGGAATAATTCAGGCCACATACATATCATACATTCGTATGCATTTCTTTGGTGAAATTCAAATCTTTAATCATTTATACTTGTTGATGTTTGGTAAACCTAATGGAGCCCCGGTATTCAAGAACCACCTGTATTGATTCAATGGTTGTTAAACCACCTCGATGCACTAGAATTATTGGACCAAGGGAGAATCTATGATAGGTATTTGTTTGGTGAATCTATTTCCATGAATGAGTTGCCAAACAAATGAGGTTCTTAAAGCCATCATTTTTTGACCTGAGATTTTTGGAACCCCCATTGATTTTGAAACAGATTGCTGACCGAATTTGTGAACCCCAAACTACTTGCCTGACAAAACTGCTTTCCCGTGCTCTTTTCCTTGATCGCTGCAATCCCCCGACAGCACCTGCCGACAGCACCTGGCACCAGCACCTGGCACCAGCACCTGGCACCAGCACCTTGCAGACAACACCTGCCGACAGCACCTGGCCACACAGCACCTGCCAACAGCACCTGCCGACAGCACCTGGCACACAGCACCTGCCGACAGCACCTGCCGACAGCACCTGGCACCAGCACCTGGCACACAGCACCTGCCGACAGCACCTGGCACACAGCACCTTCAGCCAGAAAGTTCGCCGACAGTGACCTGTTATTTGGGAAGTAAGAACCCCTATAGCTTCCAGCTATCTGGGGAATGAGTACATAAGTACATAAGTAAATGAATAAGTAAATCAACAGACAAATGAATAAACAAGTAAACATATAAACAAATAAATACATGAATCAATAAATATGTATAGAAAAATATTCAGGCAAATATTCATATATATATATAATATTTGTTCTACACGCGCGTCTTCGAATATACCAGCTATTACAGTATCTACACATTTATTTATGCACAAGCTGCAAAATTACAAGGTAAGGCTACCGTGGGGTGGGGTCCCCCTGTGGCTCACCCGCAAGCGCCAAGCTTCCTGGTTGCGTCGAGGACTGTTATCAACGCTGGTGCCTGGACATGGGGATCACTCCGAACAGCCCACTGATGTCCCACCCTGGCAGAGCAGTTTGGGAGCCCCTACGTGGTGCTTATGGCGACAATAGGAGACTTCCCAAGGGAAGCTGTGAAGAATAGGCCCAGGGTCGTAAAGAATTGAGTATACGTATCATTGAGTAGCAAAATCGGGTCGTGAAAAGGGCAATTTGTGAGGCGGCCGATCCTATCTCGACCAGTCGGTATGGCGTTTGTAGTTCCTGTGAGGATTGAATTTTGAAGAAGTCCCTTGCGGTGTATCATTGGGTTTATAGATTTCTATGCTCCCGAAGGTGTTCAGAAGACATCTCAGAGCTAAGTCCAAAGCTGGAATCTGCTTGCGAGGTCATTTGCCGACCGTGTACCTGGCTCGTTGTTGGCCTCAGAAACAAGGTGCTAAGGCTCAAAAACAGTTGCTCCAAAAAGCCACCAAAGTTGTTTTTTAAACATGAACAAAGTGGATTGATGTGCCACTGCTCTGCCAACTAAGGCCTGAAAATGGTCACTACTTTGCCTCTGAGCAGCATAAGTCGCTTTGCCACCTGCAGAATGCACAGAGTCGTTCCGTGTTTGAAGCTCTTTGTACCAAAGCATGCTTGTACTTCCATGGCAGTGGGTCAAAACCCTGTACCCCTGGTTCCCCATTATTAACCATTGTTTTCCCTATAAAATGGTTGGTTGCTACCATCATTATTGGTTGGCTAATATTGATCCACAACCCCATGGATTCTGAGCCTCTTGATGCTACAAGTACTTTCGAAGTAAAACCCTTGCAGATCCTTGCAGCCTCTGTGGTTGTTGCTACAAGCATCTCCAGGCCCCGATCCCACATAGTAGCACGATGCCCTGGTGCCCCTTCGCGCCCCTTCTCATGCTATCCTCACCATCGTATTCCCATTACTACAGGAGACTGGGAGCGGCCAGGGTCTATCTGAGTGACAAAGCGCAAAGCCAAGAGCTCTATCAAGGGAATGGCACGCTGCGTTTTGCTGAAGGCATCTTCATAATTTCATCACGCTGTTCTCGTCATACGCCAGATCCATGTGTGGTAGTCGATCTTACCAATTTATGGTTTAAGCCTGCCAGTTTACCCCAATCTATTGCAATATCATCACTCCCCATATCGAAAAGACCAAAATCCTAAAATGCATCAAGTACGTTCAAGTACAAGAGTATTCTATATATGCATTATTTTGTTGTAAAATGCACGGGCTCCTAT
Organism: Symbiodinium kawagutii; assembly: GCA_009767595.1. NCBI lineage: Eukaryota > Dinophyceae > Suessiales > Symbiodiniaceae > Symbiodinium > Symbiodinium kawagutii. The sequence goes on from VSDK01014123.1 coordinate 184,869, forward strand.
GCGTTCAAAAGCTCTTCCCTGCACAAATTAAAGATGGCCTCTCAAATCCTGCCAGAAAAGAAACACTTCAAGGGAACTGAATTCATTGATAGAACAATCATTCAACTATATAGATCTGCCCAAACCGAGTCACTGCAGCATCAATCAATATCACAAGTAGGGCATCATCAGCATCAGCATCATCATCACCATCATCACCACCATCACCATCATCACCAGCACCATCACCATCAGCATCACCATCATCATCAGCACCATCATCAGCACCATCACCCGCACCATCACCCACACCATCACCCGCACCATCACCCGCACCATCACCCGCACCATCACCCGGACCATCACCCGCACCATCACCCGTACCATCACCCGCACCATCACCCGCACCATCACCAGCATCACCAGCATCACCAGCATCATCGTCGTCGTGGTCGTCGTGGTCGTCGTGGGCGTCGTCGTCGTCGTGGTCGTCGTGGTCCTCGTCATCCTCGTCGTCGTCGTCCTCCTCCTCCTCCTCCTCATCATCATCATCATCATCATCATCATCATCATCATCATCATCACGGTGGTACCATTTCATCGTTCAAGTAATAGCTCTATTGGCCCCGGCCATGTCGATATCACTTCTACAGCCGAGCTGAGCCAACCGAGAGGAGCGGCATGACAAGAAATCCAAGGAACTTGCATCAGATCAATGACTTCTTTGCCTCACCAAACAGGTTCTTGTGGATTCTTTTGGATGATCAGAAAATGTCGGAAATATTCTTCCGAAATATTCTTCTCAGTTTGTCATCCCACAGAGGTAAGTGTCTGACCATAGGACTTCAGAAGAGTCTCCGCATCTTTGGCCAACGACGTTGCTTGGTTCCGGAGAACGCATACACCTCCTTCGATTGTCCGATACGTAGCTTCTATTGCGCGCGCCTGAAGCAAAAGATGAGTTGATCCATAAATAACATGCCCTAAAAATCGATGGGGTCCCCGTTCACTGGTGCTTCCTCCAGCAATTCACCCATGTCAACCCTCAAAATGGTCAAAAGATTTGGGGAGGTTGAGTTTACCATGATGGCATGCAGAAGGTCCAAGTGCCGCCTCAGCAAAAAGTGGTCTCGAACGCAGACCTTTGAACTTTGATATGTTTGGCAACAACAACTACCTACAACCAAAGAAGTAGACATGTCCATGAAAATCTGTGAATTTCTTGCCTCTGATACTACTTGGTATATCAAATATTCGAAAATAATCCGGAAATTGACCAAAACACCAACCGTTGACACAAATTGCCGCTGGTGCTGCGCCTGTGCATTCATGGCCTCAAAATTGGACCTCAAGCAAGCTGCAAAATTGGCAAATCAGATGGTCAATGGCAGGAATCAATGGCTGTGGCAAGCACAGCACTGCAGATCGCTGTGTTTCACCTCTTTCCTTGCAGGCAAGTTGCGCAGGGAACGGCTCCTGCAGAATCCGGTTCAAAGCATGCTTTCGAAGCTGGAGACTGCGCACATTCAGGATGGCCGCTGTCAGCTTGCAACCTCAGCTGATTGCTACCCTGCCAGGAAGCGGAAGGCTGAACACGAGGCAGCACGGGCTATCCTTTTGCTGTGAACCACACAGTCGTCAGTACGCATGTGATTCGCAATTACCGCACGCACCTGATCATGTGACCATAGGACGAGTGTTCCGAAAAATAATGCATGACATCATCTCAGGCGTTCATCGTTGGTCCGGTTTGCTGCGCTTTGGGTCTGGCCAACAAGAAGTGTCAGCTACATTTCACGGGTCAAACGCACTACCAGAAATTAACCGGTTACATGTCCTAGGTTCAGTTTGGCTTGTGTGTGTGTGTCCGTGTGGACCTATGCAAGGATTAGACTACATAAAACTATAGCTCAGATGGTTTCATTTCAAAAAGTTGGAAAGATTGGATGGAGAGAATCTGAAATTATGAGACATTAGCAGGAGGACATGGACCATGAGGCACATGCCATTGCATAGCAAATGAATTGGTGGAAGATAGCAGGCAGGGATCCCCGATCAAAAGATGACCTGCACTATTATATATATGAAAAATCATTTAAAAAAAGTGAATGAGCAAACTAGGGAAGTCTTTGTGAACCATCTCTGGTACAGCTTTGGGCCCAGTGTGCCCTCATGTTCGGCGAACATGAGGTCAACATTTGCGCCCAGGCGAGTTTTGACGAGATGTTTGCAGTCCCAAGTAGTCACAGGTGCCCCAACGTGGGGACCGAGACGCGAAGCTGCACAATGGAAGAGGCATCTGTATGTGCTTACTATCGATGCTCATCTGCACGCATTGAAGCGATCCCCTACGTCGAATGTAGAGGCATCTACGGTACGTGTCTTTTTTGAAGCTCTTTGGGTTTATCCATAAATTGCTTGCCATCAAGACAATGTGTCTCGCTACTTTAAATGATCCATCTGGAATGTGTTCATATGTACTTGCATACTTGTAAGCGTGCGAGAGCATGTATGAAGCAGCCAGAGGAGGTACCCAATGTGAAAAGAAGCATCACCACTAGTAGCAAACAACTGACCAACACCATAGCATACTTTTGATGTGCAAGCTTTACGCAAGAGACAATGTTTACGGTAGACTGCTCGCAAGAGCAGGCTGTGGAGAGAAAAAGTGTTGAAAGAATGAACAAATCCCAGTTCTCAATGCAGCAGCACCTTACACCATGTTCAGTTCCAGCACTGCTATGCTTTCTGTCTGTGTTTGAGTCCGGAAATTGAAACAGTGAGCCTTAAAATGTATGCTCCGCTTATGTGTGCGTGGCGCCATTTTTATCAGGAAGATGGTCAAAGTTGGTTCCTTCAGACTTGGTGCTAGAGACGGCAATGAAATTCAACATTGAACCATTCATACTTAGGATCCAACAGAAATACTGCTTGCAGTAAACCGGTGAATCATCGAAATTGTTAGGCAAGCAGGACATGCCAAACTTTCTTCAAACAGATCTAGCGGGGAAAAAATGTCAGCAGGTAGCAGTAGGAACAGGTTGAATTTAAGATTCCGTCCTTGTACCGTTCCAGTTTCCTGATGTCCTGCCCTGTGAACTGAAGTTCTTTAGATATTATGTCCGATGCATCGGCTACTCTCCTCCTCCTCCCCTCTTTTCCTCCTTCTCGCCTATTTCTTTGCCATATGCTCAGTTCCTTCAATCTACATATGGCTCAATACACTTCCTGTTGGTTCTCATGCGATAGTCAAATGTCAATAGTCCAGTAGTTATTCGCTGTTTCAGGACACTACAACGAAACATTACTCCAACCTACCACTACTAATCTTGGACAATCAAACTTCAACTCACTCTGGGTGCTGGACCACGTTGTATCCGCGCCACAGCACCTTTGTCCGCTATCGAATTCGTGCCATTGGCATGGACGTTTGATATGGCTATGGTTCAATATGAACCATCAAAAATGGTGGATAATGACCAACAAAACTATAGCGGAAACAATGAGTAATACTGGCTTAATAGCCGAGAAAGGCAAACACCAAACCTGGATCTGAGTCTCTTCCGTGATGCAAGCACGTGACCAAGGGGCACCAAACGGCAACATGGAAACCATGAATTTGAGTTCCATTTTGGTGATGCAAATCATCCCTACCATTTTGGGTGCAGAATAATTTCGACAACGATATAGCCATGTTTATGTCGATGTGCTGCTTGGAAACACTCCCTCAGAAAGCTGACGCCGACTTTTCTGTGCAGCAGAGATGCCAAAAGTGGAGATAGCCAGAATCAGGCCCACCTGCACGGAAACTAATGAGAACAATTCAGCTTAAAGGATGTTCATGGAATCATTTTGGGATGGCTCTGACACAGATGGGCGTTTTCTCATGCACAAAAAGAACACTAGGTTTGCAGCAAGAAGGCAATCCGGGCTCGGTGAAACATGTTGCCCATGGCGATTTATCTGTGCCGGACTTGATGCTCATCATGGTTTATTGTAACGTTCAATAATTCTTGGCGATGGCTTGAAATTGTCAACAATGGTTCACAAACAATGATAATGGTTCAGAATGGCCAACAATGGTTCTCTATAGCGGGATTACCCAACAACCGTGGATCATTGTGTCATTTTGGGATATGGGTCCCGTGCTCTAGACTCCCATGATTTATTCCCATCAACATGGTTCATGGTGGTCAAGGATGGTTTGTCTGTTTGATCATTGTGAGTGATGGTGAGGAATCTGATTGATAGGCCTACCGGGTCACTTTAGAACCAAACAATTGATCCGAAGCTTTGCCAGAAGCTGACGTTCGAATTTCGGAGATAGGCTCCGACTCGCCCCGGTGGCTACAAGAGCTCCTCTGTGCCACCAAGTTGTCACTTCCCAATTTTCCGGAAGCAAAGGTCACTTTCCCGCCCCAAGTCCATCCAGGTCATCCCCCTGGCCACCCCCTGGCCAGGGTCTTGTCCGGTCGCCTCAGCTGCCACCGAGTCTTCCAACATGTGATCCTTCACTTTGCTGAGCAAAGTTAGGACAGGCTCTGCTGCCAGTAGCAACTTCACGGAGGCATGGCTTTGACCTCACGGTGCACGTTTCCAAGTGAAGCCATTCGTTTATATAACCATCTCAATGTACATACAGTATACATCAATAAATACATGTGTATATATAAATAAAGATACAAATGAATATATAGATATACACAGTGTAGGTACAATGTGTATGCAAACATTGAGACTGGTTGCGATCCACCAAAGCTTCCCGATATTCTCTGATGATTTCGGCCAAGCGCATCAAATCCTCGATTTGCTGGAATCCAGCAGCTCTGCAAGGTGCTCCCAGCGATGCAGAAAAGCTCAAGAGGCCAATTCAAATTGCAAACTGAAGGTAAAACAAACTGACTTTTAAGTGAAATGGTTTTATTAGGTAACTAAAGGTATATTTAAACCAGTAAATGATTCAAAATCACCACCGGACGTTGCTCACGACAACAAGCTGAGTCCAGTACTGGCCCACGCAATAAGAGCGGTGCACCGGTCTGACTCGCAGCGAGAAAAGGCGCCAAATCTTCATTGGCACGTGCTGCCGATGTGTACTGCAACAGCTGCTGTATTTTGGGGAAGTCGAAGACTTGCTTCCGCCCCTGAGCAGGTAGCAGTTCTGTTCGTAACTCGTGCTCTGGATCACAGATTAAAACAGTCCCAAATGACCTGAAAAACCAAGAGCTGGGCTAGCGCCGACGCTGTGGAAGTCTGTGCTCACATGGCTCTAGCCCAAGGATGAACAACGCAGCAGCAGCAGCTGCAGCCTCTTTGGGCACCAAGTTCTCTGCCATTTCTTCCATCTTCTCATGTGGACTTTTTGAAATCAGTCGCTCGACTGGTTCCCAAATGGTAGGAGACACCATGGGTTCCTCTCTGGCCGCGAGGTTCGCCCCAAATTTGCTGGGAATGGATTGTGATCCGCACAGATGTTGTAGATGTTTGCTCGTTGCCAATCCAAACTGCACATTGTAAACAAGCCACGAAGGTATGCAATGTACGTCTGTGCACGAAAGAGCAGCGATGTTGCACACAATGCAAACAGGAAATGATACCAGTATCAATAAAACAATCGATTTTAGTTTGTGTATATGAGAGGTTATGGGCATTCATGATCATATGTAATCATGTTCACATACTTGTGTATCAAATTGTCGGTACTACATGTATGTTTCTTTTTAGGCACAGTACAACGTACATGGAACAACTTATTTCAAACTATTAAGATCTGTACTTTACAAAGTACATGTGTGTATGATCCGGCGTACCTTTGCATGCACAAGGGTTGGCCGAACCACTCAGAGCAAGTGTGTCGTAAGGTGTAAGCCATTCTGGAGTGGATGTGTTTGATCTGAGGCTGTTTGCTTCTATATATGCACATAGTTACATTTACATATAGTTGTGTCATTTACATAGTTACATATACATATACTTACATACACATGTATATACTCACACATACGTATACTTACAACATGTGTAAAATAAGATACATACAGATTTTCATCTGCTTATATACATATACATGCACAATCAAACACAAATACACATATCTATAGCAATTCTATCCATGTACAGCTCGCCACCCGTACATTCGTCCTCCAGCTCAGCCACCAGCAGGAAGACCTTCGAAACCAGTTCATCTCTGGGTGGTAGTTCACCATATGGATCCAGCTTCGTTGCTCCAAAGGGCGTCAACAAATTGGCCAAAGCATCCCGAGTGTTTGCCCCTTTGTCTTCAAGGGATTTCAGCTTCTGGCCACTCGCTTTCAGACGTTCATCCATTCGTTTCTTGCCGATCTTCAACTGATGAATGGCCTCACTGTACTTTTTACAAAGCTTCTGATGCCATGACTTCAACTTCTCCGAGAGCTCGGTGAGAAGCCTCTCGGCATCACTCGGCCGATGCTATGACGAATGGTGGTATAATATACCGTTAATCGAGCGCAAAACTAGCGCTGCCTTGGAGAACTTCAGATTCACTGCATATTTACAGGACACTGCCTTTAAACGAATACTAAAATGTATCAAAGCCAGGTTTGAAATGGCCACTTTAGTTAAAACTGTTGATAAGCATTTTAGGCAAGATGCCATAAAATGGTGGTATAGAATGGCCAGCAACAATGGCTCACAACAATGATGGAATATGATGGCTATTAATCATGGCTCTTAACAATGCAAATAATTTGACTATGCCAATTGAATCCCACTGTTGATCAACATGCAATGCTGATCCTGCACTTGCGATACATTGGTGTCACCTTGTTCCTGTAGGCTGGAAGCTAAAGTGATGGAACATGTGGCAATGTTCGTCATGATTCGGCGTCCAACAATGGAACTCAAATCGGACGCAACACTTTCTGCCTGCCAAACTGCAGTGGAACAGGTACACCATCAGTGTTGCTAAGCAAAATTATCCATCATCATCATCATCATCATCATCATCATCATCATCATCATCGTCGTCATCATCATCATCGTCATCATCATCATCATCATCATCATCATCATCATCATCATCATCATCATCATCGTCATCGTCATCGTCATCGTCATCCTCATCATCATCATCATCATCATCATCATCAAGAAAGGCTTGCTCAAATGATCAAGATTAGATTCAGTTGTCGTCTCAGATCTCCTTATCTTCCATCAGATAGTACTGCTATTTGTTTAAAGAGATGGTCATGAAAACAAACAGCTCGCCCTCCCCGGATCTCCTCAGAAGTTCACCGCGCAGACTCACCCGATGTCTCAAGCACGATTCCATCTGTCCAACGGTTTCAGCTCTTTGCTTGGCCACTCGCAGCAGCATTTGTCGGGTCTCTTTTTCGAAGCTCTTCTGATACTCCGCTTCCACCTTAAAGGATTGCTTTGAAAAAAGCTGTAACATTTGACATGGTATAACCAGTGGTTCTATAACAGCAGTTGTACAACAAGTGCAACAGAAAAGGACAACATGGTGTTTTCGATAGAATAAAATCGCATGTGCCTCCCGTTTCATGGTAGAACCCCTTTCGTTGGTGAATCTGCTAGAGGTAATACATATCCATTAAACTTTGCGGCTTCCGTGCCTGCTTCACCAGCAAGGCTTCCGCACTTTCCACGGACGCTTCCAGAGCCGCTTTGCTCCTCACCGCTTCTTCCAACCCTGCGTTCAGTGCATCCATCCGATGCCATCGCTCATTGAGTTCGTCGTACATGTGCAGCAAATTCAAGCGATGCCTCAAACGCAGGAGCACCTACTCCCACAAATGGGTGTTTCTCAAGCCATAGGGAGGCCGCAAAGTTGTGGCTATATAGTTTACCACTAGAAAGGATCAATAAACTGGATGATTTGGGGGCACCTCTGTTCTTAGAAACCACCAAATGGGTTTTTAAAACACAGAGCAGCAGCATATCCAATTGGCAGGGATGCTCTCTTGAATCAACACCATGTTTGTTGTCATATTCCCTGTATGAACGTATAGCATTGTATAGCACTAACTTGCCACTCAAGGCTGTGATCATTTCACCTATTTTTGGAGCAAAATCACAAATAGATCATCATTCTCACTCATAGCCCTGGTTGTATCTAGGAAGCGTTCGATATCTTGGGAATCGCGGCAATCTTGGATGGTGTTGGGGGTGGACAAAGCCTGTGCAGTCAAGATGCTTCAAGCTGTGCAAGTCTCTGATCTCCATGGTCCCAAATTTTTCCACGTGAAAGACCTGTCGACCGAGGATTGCTGAGCGAAAAATGCTGTGGGAGTATCGTATTGCGTGTGGGGACATGTCATGTACAGTAATATCACGCAACATATTGCATACGTGATAAAAATATATATATACACACAAATGTGTGTATAAATATCTATACATATATATATATATACATACATACATACAAATGTGTGTATAAATATCTATATTTACACATATATATATATATATATATACATGTGTGTGTGATATGATGCATGGGTAGAACCATAAGCGCTTGTGTATGCGCAGGTACATCTGCAAATACATAAGAAGTAGATGTACAATACATGAAAATGCAAATGTTCATCTACATAGATGTGCTTATATAATGACAAGCTCTGATGAATCAGCCACCGGCCTCCCCTTCCCTCTTTGACCTCAAAATAGATCCACAATGAAACCTGTTCCTGTCTTACTATGGCAGTGGGTCAAAACCCTGTACCCCTGGTTCCCATCATTAACCATTGTTTTCCCTATTATTGTTGGTTATTATCCACCACTATTGGTTGGTTAATATTGACCCATAGCCCTATTGGTTTTCAATGGCCACAGTTTCAAATGAGAATTGCAAGGAAGCTCATGAATCCCAGATAAGGACAAAGCCTAGTGATCAGCAAACCCAGCAGCAGAGCCAATCTTCCTTTCCCAGCAATTGATATTGCAACCCGTCTACCAGCGCAAAGGTTATAGCTTTCTTCAGATCAAGCCATTCATTTACCCTGCTCAAGTTGTATTACTCATACTTTATTGGCAATACATTTTGCAATAACGCCCTGATTTTCAGAGTATTTCTGCAATAAAATTCCCACGATAGAATAAGTTGCGTTTATTAATGGAAATTACGTTTATCATTTAGTTTTGGAGTTTGGGTGGCTTTGCTGACAAGAAGTCGATAAAACAAATAAACGCATCTATGCATATAGCTCAATTCTCTTGCACAATTCTGGGGGCACAAGGATGCGCATCCAATATACACAAAGTCAGATGTTCATCTCTTGCCACGCCTCCTTAGAGACGTAGTTGAACCATTGACGCGTCACCTTCTCAGCTTGATGGCAACCCTTGTCTCGCGCCTCCTGTGATCCCCACATCACTGACGACGTGGGAAGAGGACTGGAGGAAATTGGAGATTTTCTGACACTTCCATAGTAGCTATAATTGATATGGAGCCAATAGTTGGTGATCTATCAAAATATTGTCACTTCTGATGAATGTTGGATCCATATTGATCGACCACCAATATCCACCAGCCATTTTAGGGATCAGCTATTTTAGGTACACGAGCTAACGAGCTATCAAACATATTAACAAAGCACCAGCCATTCAAGGGATAAATCACCAGCTATCGAAGGTACACTGGGGGTCACCAATCAGGATCTACCGATTCTATTACATGGTAAAACTATGTGAAACTTCCATTGGTGAACTTCTTGTAACTATGGAGATTGAATCAGAAACCACTGTGTTGAAAATAACAATAAAAATGATGATGATGATGATGATGATGATGATGATGATGATGATGATGATGATGATGATGATGATGATGATGATGATGATGATGATGAGGAGGAGGAGGATGTCACAATTGGGCACCCACTCCCCTAAAGCAGGACCTGGGAGGAATGGAGTCTTTTGAAAAGGGGGAAGTGTTTTTGCATTGTTGTCATTGGAAAGAGCACCATGGGCCTACACATCCAACAGATGCACTACTGTTCTGCTCAAAGTTGGCAATACAACCATCTCGAACATCCGTTTGCTTTGTTTGGTGATTACCACAACTGGTTGGGAGTTCCTTTGTACTCTGGGCTACCCTGTTTGAGAACCATCCTGGCAGCCAAACCGGGCTAGGGAGGCGCAGACTCACATCCACAAGAATCAAAAAATCCTGCGACCCTTAGGGCTTCCCAGAAATAGCAGACCAGCCACAGCTGACTTTTGGGGTCCCAAGTCCTTCAGCGATTCCTGCACTGCTTCAAGTGATCCTTTTATGTCGCCCAGATCCTGGGTCCAAGCAGTGAGAAAATCTGGAGCCAAGTTCTATCCACGTAGCGCTGGCTATGGGCCCCTGGTGCACGTCATAGAAGACATAAGGCGCTCGTAGACTACTGAGAGTAAGGCACTTCACCGCGGGATGCGATTCTGTGCAGACAAAATGTCAGAGGAAACAATAGCTTTCTGTCACTTGCTTAAAGAAGTGGGTAAAGATTTTAGCTTCACACGTGTGGTGGAAAATTCTCTGATCGGTCAAAAGTTGGAGCAGGTTTCGACTCAATTCTGTACCTGCCCTTGGCTTTTCACATCCTCAAAATTGACCAGAATCCTCGTGCTGACATATGTTCCCTACCACCAATGGTTTATGGTGCTTATGCAGGCTGTGGGTCAAAACCCTGTACCCCTGGTGTACCATCGTCAACCAGCTAGTATTCCATTGCCATATCTAGTTGGTATATCCCTATTTGCTATTAGCTATACCATCCTAGTCTTCCAGATCTAGTTGGTACTCCATATCTAGTTGGTACAACCAGCTAACTAATGATTGCTAGTTATTTTCCTCAGCTTTAATGTCAACCATCAACCAACCATTGACCATTAAAGTTGCTAGTACATTCCATTGTTGGTATATCTTAAGCATTCCTCGGCTTTAATATTTTTGGTATGTCAACCATTGACCAGCTAGTTCACCCTTGGTAAGCATCGATTTCCAGTGACCTGGGGATGCCAGCCACGAATACCATGGTTGATGCTGGTATGGCAGCGGTACAGGGGGAACTGACCCACAGCCAATTGTGTCTGTAACCTTGATGGTTCAGAATGAACAATGAGTAATGCTGGTTCAGATACTCAGTAATCATGGTTGAGAATGGTAAGTGAGTAATGATGGCTGAGAACGGAGAATAATGAGTAATGGTATGAGTGATGATGGTCAATCAGTCACAATGCTGGTCAATGATGGCTAATCAATTTGAAAGTACTGAACACTCTCACACTGTGGGGCGCTGTCCCTCAGTTTCACCAAGCAACTACAGGCACGTCAATTTCCTTCTGCTCAGGGGAGCTCAGACATTTCCACACATGCTTCAGGTGCTCCATGACGGAGTCAATACCTTCGCTGCCACATTGAGAAAAATTGCTGAAGTGGTCGTAGATCTGCATCTTCAACTCATTCTGCTCCTCAACAGCCCATCAAACTCCAGGAGAATGATGGGGAAAAAAAAAACTGTCACACACCAAGCATTTCTCCACATGTTCATTGGGTTAGCCATGGTCAATCATTTTTATATCCACGATTTCACGACTTCGAGTGTTGGCCAAGTGTTGACATCTCCTGACTTCGGATTTGGTCTTGCCAGTCATTCTTCCCGCCATACGCTCGATTCGCTTCATCTAGGAGCTCTTGCATGCTATCAATCCATCGTCCATCCAGAGCCTGGATCACGCCGATCGTACCCCGTAGTTAATGTCACCTTTGACGGACAAACGTATATGTATTCATAGATAAATCAATAAATAAGTGAATACATAGATAAATCAATATACATATATATATATATATATGTATATATGTATACATGTAACCTCTCTTTCTATCTATCTATCTATCTATCTATCTATCTATCTATTTATCTATCTATCTATCTATCTATCTATCTATCTATCTATCTATCTATCTATCTATCTATCTATCTATCTATCTATCTATCTATCTATCT